>CATIWR010323699.1:0-25014 GCA_949677035.1 Omphalea diandra | reverse complement strand
CATCAACTTCTTTATTCCTTCTTGAGGAAATGATTCAATTCTGCAAAGACAATACTTATTTGAAACATTAGTGATGATCAATCTACTTTGTCAAGATCAAAAGAGATTTTAAACATAGGATTAAGTATCCTAGTCCAACAGTATGTAATTTGTTGGACTCAAAACCTTTAAATTAATGATGACCAAATCCAAATACCTCTTTCTTTTTCTGGACCTCTTTTCCTATTCATGGTTTATGCCATTAAATATTAGAACATAAAAGGTGTCTTATTCTCTAAAATATGTATGATCATAAAAATAAGGCAATGGGTCTAATTGATCAAAATGCAAAAGATAAGGATATGTTTTTATACATCATTATAGTTTAATCCATTAATAAGGAAGAGATAAGATGGGTTAGTATCATGAATTTTAAAAGTGGAAGTATTACTTACCTTGCATGCTTTGATAATAAAATCCTCTTTCTCACTTACTAGTCTAGATTTTTTTAAGCTCAAAACTTCCTCTTTTTGGTGACAAACTTCATGCTAATGCTTTTTTTTTCATCAATACTCAAGCATCTCTCCTCCTTCATAAGTGGCTTTCTTTATGGTTTACCTTCCTCAATGAGCTCATTCTTATACTTCTCTAATCTTAAAGGAAAAGGTATGGGGGGCACATAAGGCTTAGGAGGCACATAAGGATCAAGTTCCTCCTTGAGATTATCTTCCTCAATGAGCTCTTTGTTCTCCTTATATTTTTTTTAATCTTGAGGGAAAAGGTATAAGAAGTACATAAAGATCAACTTCATCCTTTGGATTATCTTCATTGATTAGCTCTTTGGCCTTATCTTCTTCATTCTTAGCTCATTCCTCCTCTTTCATCTTTGAATTGGTCTCTTCACAACTCTTTAATGTAATTTCCTTGACATGCTCTATAAGGTTGGGCTCAAAGGTACTAAGTAAGGTCTTATGAGACATAAAGTTTAAATCATTATCCATTAGCCCCATTTGAAACAAGGTTATGGAAGGAGGAAAAATAGTTTTCTAGTTTTGCATCTAATCTTCCTATCATCTCATCTTAGTTTTCTAAACTAGCTTCAATTTTGGTGATGAAATTCTCCAATAGGCTTTTTAGGTTAGACTTTTCCTCTTACAGTTGGTAGATTGGTGATTGATAAAAAACAAAACAAAAGAAGTTTGAATATTGAGGTTCAAATAATTGTCATTTGACTAAGAAAAGTTAGGGTGGTTTTCCTAACCAAAGTTGTAAGCATTACAACAAGGATCATAGGATTAGTGATTGAAATTTCCCATATAACTTACTTGACCATGTGTAAAAGAATTCCCCATTTGACAAGTTATGCTTCTATGACCAATCTCTACACACAATTTGCATACCACCTATGAAAAGAAGAAGAAACCATATTAGAAGTCAGGAAATTTATTTGTTTAATGAGGATAGATACCTGAGCTAGTAATTCCTCAAGTGCACCTATGTTATGAAGTTCTAATCATGTATAAGAAACACAAATTATACAAAAAACTAAAGAAAATTCTAGAATAATATAGAAACAATTACTTAAAATTAATGTCATCAATCTTTAGCAATGGCTCTAAAAACTTGAAGATGGGTTAGTGTTATATAAATAACCACTTGAACTATAACTGCATAGGTCATTAAGTAATAAAGTGTACAAGAGTACAAATATCGTTCCCACGAGGATCGAGATTAGTGTCTTGTTCCTTATATTATCTAGAAATCCAATATGAAAGAAGGTTGAACCTAAGAATTAAAATTAAGTAAAACATAAAGAAATAAATTTGAAAGAAAATAATCAATGGAAGAAGTTAGCTAGGGGTTCAACTTTACTTGGTGACTTCCAATGGTTTCCTAATCCTTGTCGAATTGGTTCATTCATCAAGCGCTATTATCAAGTCATTATGGTGATCAATTAATCCCTCTTGAGTATAAATTGACATATAAAAGGATGTTAAGCTAAAGGTTCCTCAACTGAAAAGCTAGATATCTTGCAATTGCCTTATAATAGAAGACTTTATAGATAACAATGGTTTGATAAGATTTCTCAACTTAATAACAAAATAAGGGAATTACTGAAGGGTTCGTTTTATGAAAAACATGTCTCCATTGTCTATTTACAAAACTAAGATGATTATTGACCAGTCATTCAAACATGAAGCACTCAACAATTGCTAGCACCAATAATGAAAGAAACCAAAAAGTCTTATGTTAAGAAAACCCAACAAAAGTCATACAAGATCCATTTACAACACTAGCCAAAAAGATAATTAGCATAACAGTTGGTGACCTGGGTTACAATATAGTCATTGTAGCATAGTGGTGAGTATTCCTACCTATCACATGGGTGACCCGGGTTCAATCCTCAGCAATGGCGTCAAAATATTGATGATGGGTTAGTGTTATATAAATAACCTTTTAAATTGCAAACACACAGGTCGTCAAGTAATAAAGTGCATAAGAGTATAGATATCATTCCCACAAGGGTCGTGATTAAGTATTAATCTTCTTTTTCCTTATATTATATAGAAATCTAACATAAAAAAAAAAAGGTTTAAACTAAGAATTAAAACTAAGTAAAATGTAAATAAAGTAATTGCAAAGAAAATAATCAATAAAAGAAGTTAACTAGGGGTTAAAATTCACTTGATGACTTTTCAGTAGTTCCTAATCCTTGTCTAATTAGTTCATTCATCAAGTGCTACTATTGAGTACCATGATGATCAATTAATCCCTTTCGAGTAGAAATTGACATACAATAGCACGTTAAGTTAAAGGTTCCCTAATTAAAAGCTAAACATCATGCAATTGCCTCACAATACAAGACTCTATGGATAGCAAAAGTTTGTTAAGGTTCCTCAACTCAATAAAAAAATAAGGGAATTGTTAAAGGTTTCATTTTATGAAAAGCATGTCTCCATTGTTGATTTGTGGAACTTATATGATTAATGGCCAGTTAATCAAACATAAACCACTCAACAATTGCTAGCATAAATAATGAATGAAACAAAAAAAAATACTTATATTAAGGAAACCAATAGAAGTCACACGAGATCCATTTACAGCCTTAGCTTAAAGATAATTAGCTCATAATGGAAGAAAGAGACAAAAAAATAATCAAACTAATGATATTTGAAGCCATGAACTTTAATTCTTAAAAGCTTTTAAATGATTGCCTTCTTTCTCCTTTTTGCTCCTAAATCCTTGTTTGGTTTGTTTCATTGCTTTTTAGGTGGCTATTTGATGCCCTTGATCCTTCCAATTTATAGGGTTTTACCTCCTTAAATAGTTCTCTTTAGGTGTTTACTAAGCAGAAAGCTTAACGGATTAGAAAAGGAAGAGTTTAGAGGGTTTTAAAATTTATGGTTTTGCCTTTCCAGGGGTATATTGTTAAGCTTCAAGGCCCTGCACTTTGAATACATTCTACTCGAATTTGCTTTCTTAGGCACATGGCCATGTCACAAAGGCATATAGTCATGCATTTTTATGATCGGCTTTCCATCTTAAAATGGTTGAATTAGCTTTAGTGCCAAACATAAAAGTTGTAGCCTTGTGTCTTAACTTTCCAATGGTTTTTGAATCACCTCATTTAGAGTTGTAAAGGGAGATATGCCCAAAATACCAAGTTATACTCAAAATTGGAACTTAGGTTTCCTTTTCTTGCTCTTTAACCACGTTTCTCTCTTTCATACAAAACACAAATTTACTTTCATAAGGTATTAGGTTTCCTTTTCTTACTCTTTGACCACTTTTCTCTCTTTCATACAAAACACAAATTTACTTTCATAAGGTTCTTTTATAGGTTAAATTCAATTAAGAACTCTAACTTTTTAAGAGAATTAAACTATAAAATATACAAAATTATGCACCAAACAATGATGTATAAAGGGATATAAGTGCAACTATGGACAATAAAAGCGATAATAAATGTCAAATGCATAAGAAAGTATTAAAAAAAGAAGAAGAAGAAAGATATTTATATAAATGGCATAAATAATCAAGTTCCAAGTGATGGCAAGAGAATGGGGTAGTCGAAGGCCTAATATCTAGGCTTGAAGAATAGAAAAAAGGATAAATAATGCCTAAAATATCCTAATAATGTATAAAATTTTATACTATATGCAAAAAGGGCTTTATGCTCATAAGTAGTAAGAGTTATGATTAATCCTCATCCTTCTCCTTATCCTTGATCTCCTCCTCTTTGGCCTTAACTTGCTCCTTTAAGTGTGCATGCACTCAAGTTAGCTCCATTCATACCTCTCATAAGTCTTGATCCCTCTAAGCGACCTCTTTTTGGAAGACTAAATGAAAGGAAGGTTTAGATGGTTAGGACACGAGCACACACAGTATATATAAGCATATATACATAAGTAACTCATATTTTAGCTCTCTAATATACCATGTATAAGTTCTCTTTAGCATTGTGATAAGGTCCACTAGGTGCTCTGCCTGGACCTAAGAAATCTGCAAAAGAAGAATGTTAAGTTAGTAAACTAGAAGAAAAGGACAATGATGTAAAGTGTAAAGATCAAACACCCCTATATGACTAGTACCTTTGAGCTCAAAAGTGCAGAAGGATCGAGTCAACTCCATCATTAATAATGTATGCCTTGTACTAGAGAGACAGGACTCTACCATATTGTTAGGGAATAGATCTAAATCATTAATGGTAACCAGCTCGAGGCTAGTAAACTCTAAAGTACAAGTTTATTTATGGCTCTTATCTATAAGTATTGGTGATGAAGCTACTCTTTCAACTAGGGCCTTCATTCCCTTAGTTTTGTGATGGAGAGTCATCACCTTAGACTCATTAGAATGCAAGAACAACTTTAGTCAAGTAGTAGGAATAAGGATGACTCTAAGTAGTGAGTTAGCCTTCCACTCTCAATACCCTACTACACTAGCTATAAGCTTCATTCTAGGCCTATCGGCTAGGGTCTCATCCATTAAGGACTCAGGAAGCTCTGTGCCTTAAAACATGTATGTAAGGGGTCTCTCATCATAAGACATGCATCTAGCCCCTCCCTTAATAGGAAGATGTGTTTTCTTAAGTACCACTCTCAAATGGAAGTACTAAGTAGAAGTTAACACTTACAGGATCGCCCTTTAGTGGCTATCAGTTTGTCACTCTATATGTTAAATGGTCTCTACCAACTAAGAGAAAGCTATAAGAACAAAGATAAATAAAACTATTATAAGTATCAAGTGAGCCTAAGGATAATGTAAGACTAACTTTATACTTATACATGCAGCAACACATACTTAATCCCATTACAATACATTTAAGCAAGCACGATGAGAAGCAATATTCTTCTGTGCATGATAAATACCACTCTACCTCTAAAACCTAAGGTAGCAAAGGTCTATGTCTAGGAGAAGGTTGCTACCTTCCAGAAGCCTTAGTTCTATCACTAAAGCCTACCAAATAGATAATAGAGCAACCAAGCACATGCATAATGAGATCAATGCAATAACACAAAGAAAAGTGGATTTAAGAATTCATACCTCAATTACTAATTAGTGTTATTCATGTATGACAGCCCCCAACAACAGTGGTCTAAAAACTAGTAAGGATTAGCCATCATCACTGAGCCCATTCAAAATATCTACTACTTAAAAATCCTTTAGTATAGGGAATAATTAGATCTTTGTTATATCTCCAAGCATTCATAATCATTTTGGCATACTTATAACCATGTATATATCAAATGTTAGTATCGCAACACTTTGAGAAAGCCTAGAGAGAGAACCAAACCTACTGTAAAGGTTGGTTACATCAAAAGGTGAGTAAAAATGATAATTAGATTCTAATGTGTATATGTATGATAATTTTATGATGTGATTATGTCTTATTGCATGTATATGTGATTGAATTGTTACCTTTTACATATGAATACAAGTTAAGCAAGAATTATATGGTTTTAATGATTACTTGGTATACCATTATTATGAACACTTGCATATGGAACTAAAAAGATGTTGTGACCGGCTTGTCAAACACTTGCAAATCACATGAAAGATGGACTAATATGTCCCATTGGCACATGTTATGGATCCAATGGATCACTTGTTATATGCTGGCCAGTAAAATCAAATGTCACTTGAATTACACGAATTCTCGGAAGCAGTAGTTGCCTTGTAAGGTCGCGACACAAAAATAAATCTATTGCACTTGCACTTACATAGTTAATTGTTATACTTGTAATGTATCCTAATGATATTTATTGTTGGTTGTGCCATAAGAATCTGACTGTTGTTTTTATTCATTGAGTCGTGACTTACCATCGCAATTATTTTTTTCAGATACTGAAGCATAGGATTTGGATACCTTGGTGTATAAAGTTTTGCTTAGAGACTCATAGACCACAGGTCATCGATTGAATTCCAACTCTCTCTCTCCTTGTGTCATATACATACATCTAGATAGGAACCAGTTTATAATCACTAGCCTTGAAATTAGTTAACATATATGTACATTAAATACATGTTGGATTGTGTGTGTATGATGAATAAAACCTTTATGCATATGTATTTTGGACATGAATGCTATAAGTTTTGTAAATGAAATTGGTCGTTACAGTTTTTGGTATCAGAGCAGGGATAGGTTCCATAAGGACATCCATATGAACATGACATGACATTTGCACTATTATGCATTATCATATAACATAGTCTTATATGTCTATAGGACATTAGCATAGGGTAGTCATGGTAGTACCCATGGCTCACCAAGGAGAGAGGAGTCAGCCAATTTGCATTCCATATAAGCATTATGCCAACCATTAAGAGATCAACCTACTAACAAAGTTAGATCTCTTACACATTCTTATGCATAACACATATCTCATGGTCAACCACAGCATAGAATTGGTGAACCAACAATGCAGGGTCCAGAAATTCAAAGAGAAAAAAGGTGTGACAAACTAAGAAAACATGGTGTAGTTGACTTTAGTGGTACCATAGATCCATCAGTGGCACCACAGATCCATCAGTGACAAAGACATGACTAAAGAGAACACAAAGAGTTTTGAATTTGATGAAATGTACACTAGAAGAAAAGTTTGATTATGCAGTGTTGCTATTTTAAAGGGATACATATGATTAATGGGAAACCATTCTAGGGAGTGATGCCCAGCCTCCAGTGCTTACATAGGATGATTTTCTTCGTGAGTTCAATAACAATCACATGCCAAAAGTATATAAAGATGATAAAAGAAGGGAATTTCTGAATTTAAAGCAGGGGCAGATGACTATAGCTGAGTATAAGATAAGATTTAATCAATTATCTCATTATGCATCCTTTATGGTGGCCACTAACAAAGAAAAATGTAGAAAGTTCGAAGAGGGATTGAGATATAAGATTAGAAGTAAGATCACAGCTACAGATCTTGAAAGTTATACCAAGCTAAAAGCTACTATAATCAGGGGGAAAGGTTAGAAAAAGAAAGGATAAAGCAACGAGTAAAAAGAGAGCCTAGTGAGTTTATGGGTGATTTTAATAGAAAGAAAGGAAAACATGGAGATTATATGCCATCACAATCCAGTTCAAGGGGTGGTTACTCTAACTATAGAGACAGAGGATTAGGAGTTTCATCATATGTAGGCAAAGGTAAAGGTCAAGTAATGCAACAATGACCTTTATGTGTATATTGTGGCAGGCAACATATAGGTGAATGTAGAAAATTGACTGGGGGGGTGCTACTTTTTTTGATTTCTTGATCATATGCTTAGAGATTATCCTGAAAGATCTAAAATGTCAGAAAGAGGTATAGGCAGAGGCAGAGCTACATCAAAGTCTTCAGTTGAAGTTTCAAAGGCAAGTAGAGTTGGCATGTCATTTAGCAGGGGTAGAGGCAAAGGTAGAACAACCACGATTGGCTAAGGTATTAGCAGATCAGAAAATCAGAGTTCTAGACCCCTTGACACAAGCTAAAGCATTTGCCATGA
The DNA here is from genome assembly GCA_949677035.1 of Omphalea diandra. Taxonomy (NCBI): domain Eukaryota; kingdom Viridiplantae; phylum Streptophyta; class Magnoliopsida; order Malpighiales; family Euphorbiaceae; genus Omphalea; species Omphalea diandra. Next base: position 17,049 of record CATIWR010323699.1, on the reverse strand, counting down.
CTAGGCAAGAAGATGTTGCTGCTCCAAAAGTAATCACTAGTAAACTTTTTCTCCATGATTTAGAAGTTGATGCATTAATACATCCTGGCTCAACACATTCATTCATTTTGTTGAACATGGCATCATAATTGCATAGTAAGCATCAACCAATAGGTTTTAATCTATGTGTTAGTACTCTTTTGAGAGATGTGATGATTGTGCATAAGGTATGTCGTGATAGTGTGATTCACATTGATGACATTGAGTGGAATGTTGATCTAGTACTATTGCCACTACGTGAATTTGATATGATACTGGGTATGGACTGGTTGTCCAAATATCATGCAATAGTGAATTGTTTTACTAAAGAAGTTATTCTGAAATCTCCAAATCATACAAGGGTTGTGTTTTAAAGGGAAAGGCAAATTGTACTTGTGTGTCTAGTTTCTGCTATCAAAGCTTCTTGTACCATTAAAAGTGGTTATGAGGCTTATTTGGCACATGTGGTAGACACAAGGTTAACAAATGAATTACCTGAGCATATTTTCATTGTGAATGAGTTTCTAGATGTGTTCCCAACTGACTTACCTAGTTTGCCACTTGATAGGGAGATAGAATTCACAATTGAGTTAGTCCTAAGAACTGCACCTATATCCATTCCACCTTATAGGATGGCTCCAGCTGAGTTAAGAGAATTAAAGACCAATTGCAAGAACTACTTGAAAAGGAATTCATCAGACTGAGTGTGTCACCTTGGGGTGCTCCAGTATTATTTGTTAGAAAGAAAGATAAGACAATAAGGCAGTGTATTGATTACAAGTAGCTAAATTAGGTTACTGTGAAGAACAAGTATCATTTACCAAGAATAGATGATTTGTTTGATCAATTACAAGGAGCACGAGTGTTTTCTAAAGTTGACCTATAATCAGGATATTATCAGCTCAAAATTTCAAATCCAGATTCACCAAAGACAACTTTTCAAACTAGGTATAGGCATTATGAATTTTTGGTTATTCCATTTGGGTTGATTAATGCACCAGTTGTGTTTATGGCTCTTATGAACAAAGTGTTCTAGCCTTACTTAGACAAATTCATAATTGTGTTCATTAATGACATATTGGTGTATTCAAAAAGCATAGAGGAGCATGAACAACACTTAAAGATTGTGTTGCAAATTTTGAGAGAAAAACAACTATTTGCTAAATTAAGCAAGTGCGAGTTTTAGATAGACCATGTGGTATTTTTAGGACATATAGTTTCTGAAAAGGGCATAGAGGTGGATCCAAACAAAATTGAAAAAATAGTAAAATGGAAAACCCCAAAGAATGTTGTAGAAGTCCGAAGTTTCTTAGGACTAGCTGGGTATTATCGCTGATTTATTGAGGGGTTTTCACTTATAGCTGCTTCTTTGACTAAGTTACTTCGAAAAAATGTATCATTTCAATGGTCTAAAGCATGTTAGAAGAGTTTTGATGAATTAAAAGATAGATTAACATCAGCTTCAATGTTAGCCATTCCTATTGGTAATAAAGAATTTATAGTATATAGTGATGTCTTTCAATAAGGTTTGGGATGTGTTCTAATGTAGCATGGTAAGGTAATTGCATATGCATCTAGACAACTGAAACCTTACAAATTATCTTATCCAGTACATGACCTAGAACTTGCTGCCATTTTGTTTGCATTGAAAATATGGAGAAACTTTTTAGATATTTACAGATCACAAGAGCTTGAAGTATTTGATGAGCCAAAAAGAATTAAACATGAAACAAAGGTTATGGTTAGAATTGCTAAAGGATTATGATTGTACCATTGAGTATCACCCAGGGAAGCCAAATGTGGTTATTGATGCTTTGAGTAGGAAATCAAGAAGAGGTGTAGTTCATTTATAGGTATTTCCATTATCTTATTTAGTTCAATTACGAGCTATGAATATGGAACTAAACATACAAAAGAATGGGGTATTGATTGCTACTTTTCAAGTGAGATCAATGTTTCATGATCTAATTTAAGAAGCATATGGCAAGGATTCAAAGTTACATAGAATGATTAAAATGGCAAAACATAGGAGACATGGAGATTTTGATATTCAAAATGATGCCTTGATGTTGGGTTTTCGTATGTGTGTGCCTAACATTGATAACTTACAAAGAGCAATCCTAAAAGAAGCACATAATGCTCCATATGCCATGCATCCAGGAATTACGAAGATGTATAATACCTTGCGATCTCATTTTTAGTGGCCTAAGATGAATAAAGATGTAGCAGCCAATGTTTCAACATGTTTGACTTGTCAGCAAATCAAAAAGGAACATTAAGCACTAGCTGAAAAATTGAAACCATTAATGATTCTAGTATGAAAATGGAAAAAAATAACCATGGACTTTGTATATGGGTTACCAAGGACTTTCAAGAAGAATGATGTTATATGGGTGATCATTCCTAGACTAAGTCAGCCCACTTTTTGCCTATTCGATGGGGTAGTTCACTTAAGCATTTAACTAAGAAATATATGGATGAAATTGTCAGATTACATGGTGTTCTAATGTCCATTATATCAGATAGAGTCCCACAATTTACATCTTGAATGTGGGTCAATTTGTAATAGGCTTTGGGTACCAACTTGAGTTTTAGTACCGCTTTTCATCCTCAGATAGATGGGCAATCAGAAAGGATAATTCAGACACTTGAAGACATGCTTCGAGCTTGTGTGATAGAGTTCAAAGGTGCATGGGATAAATATATTACCTTGGTTGAATTTGCTTATAATAATCATTACCACAATAGTATACAGATGGCACCATATGAAGTACTATATGGAAGAAAATGTTGAAGTCCTATCAATTGGGATGAAGAAGGGATACGTGTTTTATAAGGGCCAAAACTAGTGCAAGACACAATGGACAAGGTGAAGGTATTCAAAAGCAAACTTAAAGTAGCAAAAGACAGGCAAAAAAGCCATATAGATCAATATAGAAGAGAAATGAAATATGAGGTGGGAGACAAAGTGTTCCTTCAAGTTTCACCATGAAAAAGAATAATTCGATTTGGCAAGAAAGGGAAACTGAGTCCTCAATACATAGGACCCTATGAGATCATAGAAAGAATCGGTCCATTAGCTTACAGGCTAGCACTACCACTTAAGATAGCTCAGATTCATGATGTATTCCATGTGAGTATGCTAAGAAAGTATCAAACTAATCCTACACATATAATTAGGGATCCAACAAGAATAATTGTAGATGATGTAAGTTACATTGAAAAACCAGTGGAAATCATTGGTTATAAGACAAAACAGTTACAAAATTGAGAATCCCTTTAGTTAAGGTGTTATGGAGGAACCATTCATAAGAAGAGGCTACATGGGAAACCGAAGAGAACATGAAACGACAATATCCACATTTGTTTATAGGTATTGAATTTCGAGGTTGAAATTCTTTATAAGATGGAAAGAAATGTAACATCTCTATCCACATTCATTGGCATTATCACATGAACATATTCATTACATAAATGACATGAAATCCCACATGAACATATGCATTAGATAAATGATCATTTAGATATGTGAATTGGATAAGCATGAGAATGACACATGCACCATTGCATTTGGGACACTTAAACATATGTGTAATATTTGTATAGTTGCATGGAAAATTATTTTATGTTATGTGCATGTTATAGCATCATAAATAATGGTGTTATAGAGCTTATTTTAAAGTATAAGGAGCATCTAAGAATTATGAGATGGATGGAGGTGCTTAAGGAGTGAAGAAGAGAGACTAAAAGAGGAAAAATGAACTTCTAACCAATAGGAATGTAACACCATGATTTTGTCTTGTTGCAATAGGTTTACAAGTGAAATTTTTAACCTTTTAAGATCAAAATACAGAGCTTAGACATGAGGTACAATAGAAGAAAGAGAGAGCTAAGGAAGAAAGAAAGGAAAGAAGAAGAAGAAAAAGAAAAAGAAAAAGAGGGAGAAGAGTGAGTTGCCTAAGGAGGAAGCCTAAGGTTTTCTAGTTCTGCGACAATAGGTAAGCTAATTTATCTTCTTCTCAAATGAAATTAACCACTCATGACATGTTAATTATGCATGGTTAGTGTGAATTATGGAGTATTTGAGGTAGAACACTTGGATGGAAGTTGAAATTCAAAAGAACAAGAGCTGATTGTGTTAATTTTATTGTTAGAGCAGAATTTTGTGCTCATAATTTCATAACCATAGAAAAGGAATTAGAAAAAGTGAAAAATATGAAAGTTGTAGCTTTATGCCCCTCATATAAATGTATATGAAACTGTTTTCCTTGATTTAGTGTGTGTGAGGAGGTATAGCTCCTTAATTAGGGTTGGTTCACAACCAATCGAAATCACTTCAGTCTTTCTATTTTCTTATATTTTGATGGCCTTAGATTCTGATTTTGACAAAATGTAAAACATAAAATTTTTAGTGTCATATCCCCTCTAAACAGCTGTAAAGCCTTTTGGATTAATTTATTGTGTGAAAATAGATATGGCTCATTGATTGTGACTAACCTTGCACCCAAATGAAACCTCACTTGTCTTTTAATTCTATTTTCCAAAAATTTGATAGTCATAGATTAGGAATTTGATAATGTGTTAAACTTGAAATTTATATATTAATATATTATCTACATGGCTGTAAAATATTGTTGCCAAATTTTGTATGGTTTTTAAGATATTACCCTTCATTATGACTGATTATCACCATGTTGAAAATCGACTCACCCTGAGATTGGTCATTTGTTTTTGTGATTTTATAGACTGAATTAGACAATGATTAAAACATGAACAATGTTTTTTTATGTGTTTTGTAACTTTTGGTAAATCAGTTTTGTAATTTGATTTGTAAAATTCAAGATAAACCTAAGATTATAAGACCTACTCAAACTGAGATGACATTAAAACCGGGCAAAATTCAAAAATTCACCACATTTTCTATTTGTCTAATATTAATCTAAAATTTGAATATGTTGTATCATTATGTGTCTAGTTTATTTAAAAAAAAAGAATAAATTCATTTGGATAAGTATATCTAGAATTATTATTATAAGAGTATAGCAAGCTCAGGTTGCCATATAAGGAAAAACATGCATAAACATTAGGTCCACTTACATGGATCATGTCATAGTTCATACCAAGCATTCATAATCATTTTGGAATACTTATATGTATCAAATGTTAGGATCTCAAAACTTTGAGGAAGCCCTAGAGAGAGAACCAAACGTACTGTAATGGTTGGTTACATTAAAAGGTGAGTAAAAACGATAATTAGACTCTAATATGTATATGTGTGATAATTTGATGATGTGATTATGTCCTATTACATGTATATATGATTGAATGGTTACCTTTTACATATGAGTACAAGTCAAACAAGAATTATATGGTCTTAATGATTACTTAGTATACCATTATTATGAACACTTACATATGAAACTAAAAGAATGTTGTGACCGACTTGTCAAACACTTACAAATCACATGGAAGATGGACTAATATGTCCCATTGGCACATAATATGCATCAAATAGTTCACTCGTTATATGCTAGCCAGCAAAATCAAATGTCACTTGAATCACATGAATTTCCGAGAGCAGTGTTTACCTTTGCAAGGTCGCGACACAAAAATAAATATATTGCACTTGCACTTGCATAGTCAATTGTTATACTTGTAATGTATCCTAATGATATTTGATTATTGGTTGTGCCATAAGAATCTGATTATTATTTTTATTCATTGAGTTGTGACTCACCAAATTGTCATTATATTTTTCAGATACTGAAGCATAGTGTTTGGATACTTTGATGCATAAAGTTTTGCTTAGAGACTCATGGACCACAGGTCATCAGCTGAATTCCAACTCTCTCTCTCCTTGTGTCATGTACATATATCTAGATAGAAACCAGTTTATAGTCACCAGCCTTGAAATTAGTTAACATATATGAACATTAAATACATGTTGGATTGTGTGTGTATGATGAATAAAACCTATATACATAAGTATTTTGGATATGAATGCTATGAGTTTTGTAAATGAAATTGGTTGTTACATTGTTTACCCTCTTTTTCTTTTCCCATTAGATGTTGGGTCTTTAGTTGCCCCAATTTTTTCATATTTTTTATACCAATTATTTATTATAGTAGTATTTTCTTCTCTTCTAAATACTATGTTTAGTTATTTTGATGTGTTTCATTGTGTATTGTAATTTTTTTGAATGTTTATATATGTTCCCACTGGTTGGCTCTATTATTCATTAAAAAATATCTACTCTTGTAAGAAAGCTACCATAATTCTATCCCTACTGCTAGTGGTCCGTATAAACTACCAAGTTATCTGTATAGATAATTAACCAGGTCTATACAAACAATTATATTATTCATACAATTATCATCCATTATCCCTTAAAGGCTTTCTTTATCACCTTCTTCCTTAATTTTTATGTATATAGTAGTCACGTTAGACCTCTAGAACATGTCTAAATAATTTATAAAATCACTTTATATCCTTAATTGATCATCTCTTTCTTAGTCAATCTTTCAGGTTTTATGCTACCTGTCTTTCTTCAAGCTCAATCTTGTTCATAGCTTTTGAGATACATATAGCCATTCTTTTTATTCTAAAGAAACATAGATTTACCCACTATTCGAGGAGTTTGGTGCCATCTAGACTACCACACTTTCGAGTGCAGATAAGATTATTTTTTCATGCTTGGATTACCCACATATTCGCAAGATGATGGAATTATTTGACTTGTCCCATAAAGAGGTGTCTCTATATACTTTGAGGGAAGCAAAGTTGATGTTCTCCTTTTTATTGACTTTATGCCTTGTAGTAGTGATTCAAGAGTGGCTTCAAGCTCATATTTTGTTGACATTTTATAGGTAAGTATCTACATCGAAAAGATGATAGCGAAGTGGATTTCTTGACCTTTAGGCTTATAAGGGAAATTGAATTAGGCAGGACACCAGTACATGTGATTCTGGATGAGACCTTGGTGGGTTTGGATAGAGTTACTTTGCACATCAACGAATCTTTCTTGAGGAGCCCTTTACTTCTTCAGGTATGCCTCTTTTTAGGATAAGTCTTAATTTCTCTTACAACAACCACCTTTTTTATCTTATTTTTTTATTTTTAATTTTAATTTTAATTTTTTATTTTTATCCTAATTTTTAATTAGACCATCCTTATGGGTTTTTGATATAGTGGGTGACTTAATTTTTGTCTAGGCCATCCTTTTAGTTTTTGACCTAATGAGCTTATTTTCTCTTTTTTTATTTTTTTCTTCTTTTCAAATTTGGTTGTAAGAGATATTGGTTTCATTAGAGGCTCCCACTATAGAGGCAAGATGGTACTTTTTGCAGCAGCACTTGAATCGTCGCCTATTAAGATCAACATCTTCTACAATGAAATGGACTGAGTGGCTAGCGTATATTTTTTTACTATGACATCCACTGGACTTGCCCCTAGTGAAAATTGATTGGGGTTACCTTGAGGACCAATGATAGTTGTGTGATCATACTCGCCTTATCTTCTAACACTTTCTATGATCCTTGCCTCGTTCAATGCTAATTTAGAGTTTCTCAAGCTTTTATGGGCTTTCTTCATGCCTTTATAAAAGGACTACTTACTTAGCCTTTTGTAGATAAGGACGACAATACTTAGGCTAACCATCAAGTTTATCACTTTCTTGCCATCAAGGTTTATCCTTATAATGATATCAATTTTCAAGCATGGTTGTATGATGCATAGGGTGCTAAAACTTCATGAGTTCATATAGCATTAGCATAATTTGAGGAAAAAACTTTATATTTTATTTATTTTAAATGCATGAATAACAAATGTTACTTACAATATGATAACATATTTTCTTTTAGTGTTATGTGTCATGAATCATTTCATTTTTCATGAATAATTTCATTTTGCATGTTCAATATTAAGTTTATGCATGTTTTACTACCTTTAATAAAAACACATCAAAATATCCCATTAATTTTTCTAATCATGGTCCACTAATGCCTTTCTTTTATCCTTTGCCCTTAGGACTAGTCGTTGTTGCGTACTTGCTTACTCCTTTACTTGATTTCCAAATCCCCCTACTATTATGCCTTCTTGTCAACTAGACACTCTCTCTCTCTCTTCTAATTTATTTTTTTGCTTTATTTGTCTTAATTTTTGCCTAAACAATTATTCATATTTTCAACTTTATAGGTTGCTATAAATTGTTCCTAGATCGCCCATTGGGTTTTTAACCTAGCAAGCTTCTTCTTTTTTCTTATCTCACACAAAATACTTTTTTAGTCAATCCAAGTTCATATGCTTAGATAATTCATTCTTGTCTAAGTTTGACAACTTTTCTACTCCACCTGAGTATATCTACTTAACCATCTAAGGGCCTTCCTAATTCATCTTAAACTTTTTCCTCAGGTTTGATGCTTACAAATGAATCGTCTTTAATACCAAATCTCCCTCTTTGACCATTTCCAACTTAATCCTTTTGTTAAATGTGTGAGCCACCCTTTTCTAATACAACTTTATATGATATAGGATTTTCAACCTTTCTTATCGAGCAATGCTAGTTGATCACATCTATTCCTTGTTCATTAGTATTTTAGGATCTTTATTTCATGTAAAATCCAAAAAGACTTCATCTTCATCTCTATAAGCAATACTATTTCCATTATGTATACTAAGGAGTAGGATGACATTCTTGTAGATTATCTAATAGTGGTGTGGTACCCTTACATTGCAAAAAGTAGCTCTTCTAACTAGCCTTTGTAAGTTTTTACCATTTTGGTGAAGCTATTTTGGACATCTTATTTATTGCATCTATAGCTTTATTTATTTATGGCCTATATGGCAACAATTTATGGTTATTTACTTTATATTTCCTTAAAATTGCCCTGACTTAACTTGAAAGTGAACATTATTATCTGTCACCATATGATGCAGCACACCATAGGGACAAAGGAGATTTTTCTCTATGAATCTCACCATCTATTTGGCCCTTAGTTTCTCAAATGATTCAGCCTCTACCATTTCAAAAAGTAGTCAATTACCATTGTGATGTACCTATAACCCTTAATGGATGTTGGCATTACCATTTTAATAACATCAATGGCCATGTTATGAATGGCAATGGCAAAGTCAAATGTTATAATTCTACAGGTGGCAAGTGTTTAAGGCTTCTATAAACTTGGCACTTATGGTAAGCTCTTACAAACTTAACAAAATCTCACAACATTGTAGCCTAAAATTCTCTAATCTTAGTATTTTTCTAACCGAAGCTACCCCATTCATGTGTGGACTACATACCCCTGCATGTACATCCTTCATAACCCTTCTAACTTTTTCTTCAATTAAGCACCTTTAATGGACTCCATCTGGCATCATTTTGTAAACCATACCCTCGTAAATGATGAATTACAACACTACTCCTAATGACATCCCTATCCTTCTTTTTTATGCCCTTAAAGTAGGAACTATCTTTCAGATACCCTTGTATGTCATACTATCATGGTTTATTATCTATTAATACTTGCATCACACTTTCACTAGTGTAGCAGGGTACTCTCAACTTGACTATAAGCAATGGCTTCATCGACATCTTCTTTGGCCATCCTAAATGGAAACCAAAGTAGCCATGGTGTCTACCATCAAGTTTTCTTCCCATGGAATGTGGCAAAATGTGATTCTTTGAAAGTCTTAGCACTTTTAGGTATTCTAAGTATGCCTTAGCTTTTCTTCCTTCAATCTCTTCCTTCAATTTTCATTTCTTATTAACTTGGAACATCACCAATATAAAGTCTCTTCAAACACCTCCATTAGGTAGAAGACTACATGAAAAGTTAATAAAGGATTAAAGAATAGGTCTCTTGATATGTGAAAGCCTACATAAAAAATAAAGTGGTCAATGAGAGACCTGGTGGAGTAGTAATTTAGTAGTACCTCGAATACTTGACTAGAGTCTCTACCCAACTTTGGTCATAACAAATTTTGACTAAGGATGGGTTATGGTCTAAAGATGTCAACTAGAAGGCCCAAGCCATCTTTACCCTATTAAAGATCGAATTTGAGAATTGGGTATGACTCGAGAAAGAGGTTAGGTACCCTTAAGTCATCTAGCCTTTGAGATTTGGCCTTTAAAAATTTATGGTTTATATTTACAAGTTTTGTCTTCATCAATTATTTAGTCCATATTAGAATGTCCCTAGTCATTCATCTAGTGTCCTTTCATACATCTACATCAATCCTAATATATACACACATTTCCCATAGGATAGAGGGATATATGAACAAAGAGGGGTTTTATGTAATCAAATAATTAAAGATATAATGTGCAAATATTAACCCTCCTAACCTAAAAAAGAAGACATAAGTTATTACTTAGGAATTGTGAAAATAAATCCCTACATCTAATCATGGTAATTTAATATGGAATAGTAATACCATCTTTACCTTATTAGGGGAAAATAATAGATGCTCATCATAAGATACCCATCATATATGTAAGAATAATGTATGATATGCATGCCTAAACATGTTGCTCTAACATCAAAATATGCTCAAATGTTCAACAAAAGATATGCAATGCATTCATGGTATGCATAAAAATGTCATAAAAGTCTGTGTATGGGAAGACAAAACAAATAAGGTACATATCAATTATAGGAAGAATATGGGAAGGAGTATGGAGTCCTTAGTGTCCACAACCTCACCTAAGTAGCTCTAAATATAATCAACACATCAAAGATAAAGGAGAAATGCATTCCTAGCCATTGAGATGGCTCAAATGTATCCCTTAACTAGTGTGTATGTGTGTGTGTGTGTGTGTGGTGATAAAATAAGCCAAATGTGTCAAATGGATAGAATATGGAAGGATTCAAAAAGAGGTTACAGATGTTCATAACCTCCCATAATGATATCTCTTTACAACTAACACCATAAAGATGTAGAAGGAGCTAGGTTGGCCATGAGGAAGACTAATCAACACTAGGACTATATTCATGGACATAACGGAAAATAAGATAAAATGCATCAAATAAGTAAAAAAAAAAAAAAACTAAAAGGAATTTAAGGGTTATAGGCCTTTTAGTCTTTCTCCTTCACTTTCCATTCAATCACATGCATAAAGAGGACAAAGAGGATAAGGATCAAGCCATAGATAACATTAGAAAACCCTCTAATTAAAGAATAAAGGTCTTTAGTTGTTGCAACTTATCTTATTCCATCCATTTTTTTACTTAAGATATAAAGAAAAAGGTTAGATATCAAAGGAAGAAGAGGAAGAGGCATTACTATGAATAGTGTCTGTGAGTAGTGCTTATGGTTTGTATAGATCAACTGATGGTATATATAGACCTTAGGGATATTTGTACAAACTTTTGAGTTTACTATTGGCAAAAAATTATAAAGAATAAAAAAAAGAGATGAGAGGGAAAAAAAGGAAAAATATTGCCTAAAATAGCTTGGGTGTTAGCTTATGGCCCTTAGATGCACCTCAAGTGATGTGATTCTTCTCTAAAATGCAAAGATTCCAATGCAAATGAAGGTTGTACTTAGTCTTTCTACCCTGAACCTTAAGTGTATGTGAATAGTTATGGGATTTTTGTGAATGGGAGGTGTTTATGGCTTCTGAGTATTCACTTTGATAATAATTCTTTAGAAAAATTAACCTCTCCTTTTCCCCTCAAAAATGGGGTATTTATAGATAAAAAGGAAGCACTTATACTACATAGCATAAATTGCTCTCTCTCTCTCTCTCTCTCTCTCTCTCTCTCTCTCTCTCTCTCTTTCTCTCTCTCCATGGATAATATTATTGAATATTCTAAAACTTAAGATTTTGAAGTTGTTTGTTCAACTAAGAGGTTGTCTGCATAAATAACTGTTTAGCTATTTGTCCAAGTAGGTTAACTATGTCACTAATGCATGTTGTTTGTTTTGTTTGGGTTTAGTGAGTTATGGTTCAAGGTTTGCCCAAACTTTGCCCCTTCTTAGGCATTGTTCTCTTCATCCTTTTGGAGATGTGTTCAATAATGTTCTCATCATTGAGCTCACATCCTAGTAATCCAAAAATTCAATGATCATACTTACACAATTGAAAACCTCTCAAGACCAATCATTACAGTCATTATTAAACCCACCATCAATTGTTAAGATTGTTGCAAAGGTTGTTGGATGCTTAATGCCCTTAACAACTAGCTTCAATGGTTGTTAGCTTTCCTTTTGTTTTCTTGACAACGATCATTGAAATTAACCCACAGTCATTAAATCTCCTTATAATGGTCCTTATGAACATCTAATAGTTGGTGATGAATTTTCAATTTATATAGATTTTATAGTGTTATCTAGATGTTCAACCATTATTGTCCAAAGTTTCACGCTTATTATTTTATCAATAATGATTGAATCTTCTCCTATAATTATTATGACTCAAAACTTGTTTGGAACTTTGTATAAGCTCCATAGCTTTATCTAAAGCACTTTTTCAACAGTCATTGTCTAATATGCCATACTTGTTATCAACTACTTGCCCTAGTTATATCAACGAGCATTGAACATTTATCCACTAATGTTGATGCTTATCCACGATTATTAAATTTTGCCCATGGGCCTTAGAGTAATTTTTCTATTTTACATGAAAGAGATAACTATTTCCAACTAACTTTTTCAACTGGCTATTTAACTTCATCGATTGATATCGTGCATTTCAATGATCATTAGATGATATTTCATGGTTGTTAATAGACCTTTGCTTCAGTTTTATATATATATATATATTTTTTTCTCAACTTTGATTTCTATACCAACATACTTTCTTTGATCAATTTTCAAAGATAGATGAAGACCATATAAATATTGAGCTTTCTTAAGATATGAAGAGTGTATCTTGAACTTCATGAATTATGATATTAAAAGTTCTACAAAGAATACTTCACTTGCACTATAGTTAGATTTAACCCTTATTTGTAATTATTAAAAAAATTAAAATTCTAAGATTCAATAATTGAAAAAATTATATATTTCATTAATTTTCTAAAGCCATAAATAAATTAAAAGAGAAAATTTTTTCTAAAAGACAAATAAAAAAGAGCAAAGGGAGTACAAAATAACAAAATCTTAGAAATATTTATTAAATTTTAATAGAAAAAGTAAGAAAAACAAAATCAAAATAAAAAATTTTAAGAATACATTTTTTTTTGGAGAATCTTAGGCATATTCATTGAATTTTTTTTAAAAAAAAAGTAAAAAAATAAACAAAATCTTAGGAACATTTATTGAATTTCCTAAAATGATAAGAATATAAAATCAAGATCTTAGGCATATTTATTGAATTTTCATAAAAATGGTAAAAAAATAAAACCAAAATCTTTTGGCATATCTTTATTTCACACGTATGATTTAGGAAAAATGGCTTATGTGGCTGACCAGCCGCGTCTCATCAGCCATTCACAGCCTGAAGAGCAAAGGGTCTGGCCCACATGAGACTGTTTGCAAAACTTTTTTAAGTTTTACCGATAGAACCTCCATCCAAGGATCACTCGCCACGTTGTAAATCTCATTAAAACCTGATCGCACCAGATATCAGAGTCCATAAATCTTACCAAAAGATCTCACGGTCTTTGTGTTTCTCCACCATAAAAGCGAAAAGGACACGAGAAAATGAAGCAGAAGAACAGGAAATTACCATCAAAAGAGAAAATTCCAAAAGTTGAAGAAGCCGATCCCATAAATCTTAATCCATGATCCATTGGATCCAGTTTTAAAAGCTGGTGTGGTCTGATTTTTCATCACTCTTTTTTTGTTGACGGAATCTCCAATATCCATTACACTGCCAAACGGCCACAACACCAGCCCTAACACCGACATCAAATAGAACAGCTAATAGGGGGAAAAGAATGAGAAAGAGAAGTCAATAGGACAAAGAAGATGACAACCCTTCTTGTTGATTTCCACTATAGATGAGGTTAAAGGGAGGAAAGCATTATAGGGTGTGAGAAAGTATAGATCTAATTGGTGAGGAAGGAAAGGATAGAATGGGAATATTGTATGAGGATGTGGTTGTGATTAGTAAAGCAGAAAAGGCAGGTGAGTCTACTGTTATTACTGTTAATTGCCCTGACAAAACTGGGCTTGGCTCTGACTTATGCAGGATTATCTTGTTCTTTGGCCTCAGCATTTCTAGAGGAGGTAAAGCTTTTATTTTTGTTTGGTATTGCTTCATTTTTTTCCTTAGTGTTTCCTTCTTTTTTGTTAAATTTTAATGAGTTGCCTAGGTAATTAGTTGGGGTCTGGGATTTGTGTGATAATTCCTCCGTAGCATAAAAAGTCTCCTTTAAAAAAAAAAAAAAACTGGGAAATTGTTGATGGGTTCTTTGTGATTATGCGAAATCTCCTGTGATTGTAGTGATAAATTTGGGCTTTAGATCTAAAATTTGAAGGAGAATTTAGAATGGGTGGTTCTGCATTATTGTTTTTATCTTCTTGGGAGGAAGATTTTGAGATTTGCAGCAAATATTAGGTAGCTGTTAGGTCAGTTTGTAACTTGGTGAAACGATAATTTATTTTATTGGCCATGATGAACAAAACTCTTGTAGAGAATAAAGCTAGTATTTTTATGATGATGCATTTTTTGAGCTTCTAATATATGATATTTACTTGTGCTTTTTCAATCTTCTTTGTTCCATTGAGATAATAAAATGAAAGGTTGCTGATTGATTTTATTATTTGCACAACTTTGTTCCTAATTCTCTAACATATTAGTGACTACGTTTGGATTCCATTTCTCTGATGAAGATTTGCAAACGGATGGGAAATGGTGCTACATAGTGTTTTGGGTGGTGGGAAAACCAACCACGAGGTGGAGTTTGTTGAAGAAGAGGCTCCTGGAGGTGTGCCCATCATATTTTTCGACCTCTACTATCTCCTACTACTACAGGCCGGAGAACCAGGAGCCAAAGAAGCCAGATGTGTTCCTCTTGAAGTTCTGGTGTTCTTGTGACCGAGAAGGCCTTTTACATGGTATTCCAAATTCTGAATTCTTCGTTTTTGTATAGTTATTTCTTGTTTTTTAGGCGATTGTTACTGTTATTGTTAATGTTATCATCATTGTTCTTATTACTGTTCTAGTTATTTTTATTTTATTAGTAGTAGTACTAGTATTAGTATTATGTGGATGAGTAAATAATAGTAAGGATTATATTAATAAGGACATCAAAAGGAAGTGCTTTCAGAATAGGAGTATAAAGACTAAAAATTTCCAGAAGAAAATGATACCAATAGAACTAGACTATCAAAACTATCAAGCAAGAGAAAATTTATCCCCAAAGAAAGTGAAAAAGCATGTGGTAGTTTTCTTTGGATTTCTAGATTGATGTTGCTCCTTTTTTGAATACCCTGGATAGACTCTCTTTCTCTGAGAATAATTTGCAAGTGGCTAAAGCTATTACAACAAGTTTACGTTGCAGCCATGGTATTAATCATTGTCTCAGTTTTGCAAGTCAGTAATGGTGGATTTTATGTTCGAGTTACAGATTGGTGCAATTTTCTTTGAAATACTTTTCAGTAGTTAGTGTTGGTTCAAGCCATTGATATTTGGAATATAATTGGGCCTTTTTAATAGCTTGATACTGTTTGTAGGGAAAGGAAATAGATTAAATTAATATTAAGAATTTCCTTATCAAAAAGATTCTTTATCATTTGAAAACATTAAGGAAGGTAGTAATTCTCTCCTTAATATACGTTAAAAAGGAATATACCTATTTGATGTGGATTTGTAATTATCTTTAGGATTTGAATACCATGCTTTTCTTTTTTCCCTTTCCATCCAACCCTATTAAAGCTTATTTTATCCCTTGATAGTGTTTCTTTTATGTGTTAGAGCAATGGTAAATCTGACAGCATTAGGAATGTCTTTCAATTAGTTTCTAATTTTTAAACTTTATTTGTACTTTAGATGTAACTGAGGTCCTCTATGAGTTAGATCTGACCATAAAGAAAGCATGGTTTTAAATAACAGTGATCTGTTCAACTGTTTAGTAACAGATCTTGGGGAAGGCAATACGTTATTTACAATGATTTAATCAGTGATGCATATGGAAAAACTAAAAGCATGCATTTAAGATACTAGGGACCAAAGCTGACCATAAAGAAAGCATGGTTTTAAATAACAGTGATCTGTTTAACTGTTTAGTAACAGATCTTGGGGAAGGCAATACGTTATTTACAATGATTTAATCAGTGATGCATATGGAAATACTAAAAGCATGCATTTAAGATACTAGGGACCAAAGTCGATCTGGACATTACACTTTGGATTCTTTTAAAATAAAAAATAAAGTTGTGATGTAGTGATTGGTTAATTTATTGTTTTTGTTGAGTTATTTTGATAATCATCTCAAAATTATCATCTCAATGATGACTATTTTGGACTCGTTCAATCCAATTCAGCTAGAATGTGAATCATCTTTTCTGCTACTGTTACAATTAACTTTTCCTTTATTTAAAACCTTGAAAGAGAGTGAAGGTGTCATTGGGAATTTACTTATCAAGAAGATTTTTCTCATTTGAAAACATGTAGTCATTATCTCCTTAATTCACCTTAAAAATGAGCATAACCTGTTTGATGTGGATTTTTTAATTATCTTTTAGGATTTGTATACCGTATTTTTTTCTTTTGCCCCTTCTGTCTAATCTATTAATGGGTTTTTGATCCCTTGATGTTGTTTCTTTTATTTGCTAGAGCAATAGTAGAGTCTGGCATCAATTTTTTAAATCAAATGTAGAGTATAACAACTCAAAAATAATAGCCACTGACCCAAACCAAAAACAAAAGTTTATCTATAATATTTAGTTTGTATATTTTTATTAAATATATAATATACACAAGTATTAAAATTAACATAATATATATATATATATATATATATATATATATATATATATATATATATATATATATTGTCTCTATAAATAGGGTGGGTATGTAATTTTATATATGATTATAGTTTATAGATCAATAATATAGTGAGAAATCTATAGAGAGTTTT
>CATIWR010323685.1:0-14158 GCA_949677035.1 Omphalea diandra | reverse complement strand
TATATATATATATACATATACACAGAGAGATATAGATATATACACATAAATATATATATATATATATATATATATATATATATATATATATATATATATATATATATATATATATATATTTCATGGATAATATATTTATTCAAAAGATATATACAAATTATGTATTATCAAACTAAATAATTATATTGTGTATAATTTCAACATTAATTATAAATCTATAATATGATACGCGATTGTAGTTATAAGTATTTATAGTTATGACCAAATATATAATATACAATCTAACTACATATATACAATATATAGTTTAACTATATATCATATCATATATTATTTATATATAATTTATAAAATATATTATTGATATATTGATCTCAATTTAATATATACAATAATAATACAAAATTTTTATAAGGGAGATTTTAATTTATTTGAGTATGAAATTTTTTTAATTTAAAACTAGTATCAAATTGAATTAAATCAAACTAATTATAACTAAATAACCGAATTGAATTGAATTGATTTTTTTTATCAATTCAATCCGATCATTCATTTTCTGATCCCGGTCATAGTCATTTAATTTTTAAATAATCGATGATTCAGTATAATCGTAGTATTTTTCAAAACATTGAATTGAACCTAACCATGCTTAGTGTATAAAAATACTATATAAGGGTAACATTTTAATCCAATGTTTAAGCTTATTTGAGGCAAGTTAGTGTGGTTTCCTTTTATAATTATTTTGCTAACAAACAATACTATATAAAACTAGTAGGAGCAAATGGCTCCAATGATTGGATAATCTTGAAACTAACTATACAAATTTGGTTTGACTAGAGTTTTATATGTTATATGAACACTGCAGTTGATTATAGAATTCTACTGATATAGCCCATATAGACAAAATAACTTACAAACCTATGAAATTCTATCTTATGTTCAAAGATTCAAGATGAAAACTTCAAAATCTTGAATTTTCTATTCATAGTTTTACACAAGTTTTGA
This sequence comes from Omphalea diandra, assembly GCA_949677035.1. Taxonomy (NCBI): domain Eukaryota; kingdom Viridiplantae; phylum Streptophyta; class Magnoliopsida; order Malpighiales; family Euphorbiaceae; genus Omphalea; species Omphalea diandra. Next base: position 13,153 of record CATIWR010323685.1, on the reverse strand, counting down.
ATGAGTGATTATTATAAAAATATTTGGAAATTAATTGATAATTTGGTTTAGCTAAAGTTATAAATAGTATGAAGATTTAAAATTAAGTTAATATATTGTTATTAATTATGTTGATAATTGTATTGAGATCTAATTCAGGTTGATAGTCTAAATTAGATAATTTTTGTAAGATGTTATATGACTAATTGTGAATGAAAAAAACTCTTTATCTTAAAAAATTATAAACATGGAATGTTTTTTTTAGAAAAACCAACATTGAATATTGTTTAATTATATGAAATATAGTTATGCGATTATTTTGTCAATAATTAACTAATCATTGAACTAATAATTTAGTGTTTTAGTCTAAAATGTGAGGTTTAATATTTGATATACATCCCTTTAGTAAATTTACATTATACTAAAACAAAAAGGAATAATTAACATACAAGTTTCATGCATCTCTTAATTTGAAGAGAACAAACAAATTATGGGTCTTTTTTCTTATAATAAATAATAATTTAGCAGTGTTTTACAAATCAAACTTTTATTGTGATGCATACCATATAATATTTCAATGGGTGAAAATACTTATGATATCCTTCTTTTGTCGTTGCATTTTATTATTTTTGTGTCAAATATAAGTGATCTGTTTGTTTTATGCCATATAAGTTCGTGGAAACAATAATATGAGGTGCATTTAGTTACTGGAATTCAAAAAATTAAACAAATTCAATAATATTAAATTTTTATTTTTGTGGACCATATCTTTTATTTTCTTATCTATATGATTTTTTTTATATATATATGGAAAGTTATTTTTTAAATATCAAAATATGGAAATCTTACTTTTCATACACACACATAAAATTTATATATTTGTTTGACAAAACCTTAATCAAAATACAATTACACTATATTGAATAATTGAATTTATTTTTTTACCTTTTGATTTTTTTAATTATAGACTATATATTTTCAATAATTAATATGTTAAAGTTATTAAATTATTTTTAAGGGGATAACTATTTATTACTTTAAATAATATTTGTATTTTATATTGATTTGAATATTATTATAAATTTTTATTCTATAACATTTTTTATAAAAATTAAATAAAATACAATTATATTAGAGGAACAACAGTAATCTAAGCGATTTTTTTAATCATTTTATGTATAAATCAAACACATTAATTAAAAGTTTCAAAAAATTTATATCTAATCAATAATCTTATATTACTAGTATTAGTTACTTAAATTTTATTTTTTAAAAAACAGTTATGAATAAAAATATTAATTTCGAAAAATAAACATGCAATATATCCTTTGTTATATCTTTTTGTACTATAGTGAATTCATTTTTTTTTCTTTTAAGAATGAGATATAAACTTTTAAAATAATTCAAAAATCATGGTTGAGATGTAATATTCACTCTCTACTCATCTGCGATGTTGATCTTTAAATTTAAACAATAATTTTTTTTTTATTTGCATTGAGCGTTTAATGCATGAAAAAATTTTGTATTTTTATCGTCAATACAAATTCACTTGACAGGATATTAATTTCTCAGTATATTCCAATATATAAAATGTCTATCACTAATATATTTTTTTTTTCCCTTTAAGGCAGAGGTTTAAAATGCAAATGGAATTAATATCACTTGTAATATTTTATTTTATAAATACTCAAAATCAAGTAAATTAAATTATATAAAAATATTTTTTATATTTAATTTTATTTAAGGCTATAAAAAAAATTTAGAAAGCTAAAATCTTTTCTTATTATTATCTCCTAAAATTTTAATATGTTCATTGGTCATATTTATATATGAATTCATTTATCTAAACATTTCTTTCCATATCATTGCTCCTTGCCTTTTGTGTGTAGGTTTCAATTTAATTTAATTTTGGCATTGGAAAAAAATAGGAGGCTGAAATTTGTAAATTCATTCTATTGCCAACGATGAAAGTCAACAGAATAATCATACTCAAAGGCTGCTTAATGGGAATCAATTAACCAACCACATGATCAATCAATTGATTGAATATAATAATTTACAAAATTTTATTTAGTTTAATAATCGATATATTTTTAAAAGATTTAAGGGTTTCGAGTTGAATTCTTTTATTTTTTTTTTTCTAATTTTAATAAAAAACAACATAATTTTAGCTAATTTCTTAGAAAGAAAAAGAGAAACGTCATGCTCCATGGCTGCGCAGGATAAAAGAGAGGACCAGAACCCATTCGGTAGGGTCCACTGGACCTCATCGTTACCATTTTCTCAGTCAACTTTAGATTTTGGCGGATCCACGCTTCCTGAGCTCGCCATTTGCATTGTTAAAAGAAATATTGTTTTCGGATGGATATAATTAAGAATTAGTTGATGATTCAGCTTAGTTATAACTTAAAAATTAATTAGTGGAAAATTAGTTAAAATTAATTCGAATTACAAAATGATCAAAATTAATAAATCAAATTAAATTACTTTAATTTAAAATTATGTTATTTTGTAAAAATTTTGAAAAGTTTTAAAATTATACTTTTTTACACAGTTTTAATTTTAAAATATATTTTTATTATTTTATCATATGATATTATTTTTTAAAATTAATATTTTACTAAATTAAATCGATTAAATTGATCGAACAAAAACTAGCCAATCGACACATTAATAACCGATTATGTTTTAAAAATATTGAGAAAAAATAAATATAATTAAATGGCAGGTCACAAGTGATCAAAATTTTATTTATGTTATTTTAACTAAAATACGACTGAGAAAAAATTTTTAATTTAATATAAATAAGTATGTTTCAACGAATAAAAATGCAAAAATATATTTTTATAAATAAAAAATAAATAGTTTTTACTTTTAACTAAACGACATAATGTAATAAATTTTATGCTTTATACAGTAAGATTGACCTATTACGTCATTTATTTTCTTCAAAAAAAACCTATTAAGTATTTGTTTTTAATTTTAAAAATAAAAGACATGTATTGTCTTAAATGGTAAAAAATTGTAATTGTTATTTAGATTTTCTTTTCTATTGAAAGTTTATAATTTTTCTGTTTCTATTTTTTCTTTTATATAGGATATTTATATGTTTTATTTTGATTTATAATAAGTTGAATTTTATTTAAAATAATTATGAGCGAAAGATTAATGCATTTCTTTTTGGATAATTAGAAGAGTATGCTTAAACACCAATAATTTGAATAAATTTGTGCACAAATAATAAGGATGACTACCATTTAAACGGATGATTTTGTGATGCATTTGGAATATTTTATATATGAAATCTTAGAATTATTAAATTTATTATATCAATGAACCAAAAAGCTAATTACAGAAAAACGACTATGATTTAGTTTCACTAAATAAAGAAAAAATATTTACTATTTATATATTTTAGTCATTATATAGAAATGACTTAATTTGTTAATCTTCTTTACATAACAGAAAATAAGTCATTGACCCAATGGAGTATACATTAAAACTATGATTTTTGTTTGTAATTGTTAATATTTTTAAAATTTGACCGAAGATTGAATCAATTAATTGACCAATTTTTTATTCAATTGGTTTAGTTTTATAGAATATTTTTTATTTATTGAAAATTATATAAATAATATTTAAAAAATTAAAAATTAAAATAATTGGATAACATAATGAAATTAATTTTTTAATTTTGAGTAAAATAATGTAATTTTTTAAATTTTTTTATAAAATTATATAGTTTTTATTTTAAATCTTGTTTAATTTGATTTTTGATTTCAATCGATTTTTTCGAGTTTATGACTTTTTTTATTATTTTTTGAGTGATTGATTTTTAACATTAAATTAATTTAAATTGATAACTGATTTTTTATTTTATCATTAATTAGTATGATTCAATTATGAAAACACTTGCAGTTAGTCGTAGTTTGTAACTATAACTAAACTAATCCAATGGCACGTTACTTTAAATCTAATTTCAATACTATAAAAGGAAGTAATACCATAAACAAAACCTAAAGGTGGTAGAGTGTCGCCATCGTAACCTTGCCAAAAGTTAGCTAACATTAGGGTTATGGGATCAATCTACAAAGATTCATTCTCAGATTAGGTGACCACCACATGATTGAGGTTCGGTTTTAATTAACTTATTCACGTGTCAAACACTAAAGCTAATAAGATTGCAATCAAACCTAACTCCAATTTCCAAGATGTGTATATATATATATAAAAAAAAAATGTTGAATTTTTGTTCATAAATTGTTATGTGTTATCTATAAAAAAAATTATGTACGTCGATAATTGATTTTTCATATAATTAATAATGACATGTTAGCTCAGTTTTAAAACTATAGTACTATATTCATTATTAATATTTTTTGATGATTTTATATTTTAATATAAATATTTTATCAGATATAATAATATAATGTTATGAGGATTAAAACTTGTATAATACATTATATCATATATGATAGATAATGATCAATAATATATAATCACTAAATTAAATTATCAAATATTAAATTACAAATAAAATATCATCTTATAAATAAAAGAATAAAAATTATAATATAATAGATGAAAATCTCAATAATTAGATAAAAAATAAACAAAATGAATAAAATAAAATATTATAACAAAAATTAAAAAATTTAAGGAGAAAAATGATCATGCTAAAAAATACGGCAATGATCTTAAAATAACAAAAAAAAAAAAAAAAAAGAACTTTTGTTAAAAAAAAAGTAGCTAGATTTTCTATTCATTTTTAACCACAAATTAGTATGAAATGGAAACTTTGGTAATCAATAGGATGCATGATTTATTTGAAACAAGTATATTCCTACGTTTAGTTTAAAAAGCTCAATCGAAAAAACTTACAAAATTTCTAGTGCATTATTTACATTATTATTGTTATTATCACTTGTACCTATTTTTCATCGTTTCGCTTAATTTTTTTTATTGGGTATTATTTTTATATTTTTTCAATAAAAAAGTGTGATTTATTTAATGTTATTATTTTTACACACAGTATATCTCAGTAATTATTGAAAACTTTTGTTCCTTAAAGTTCTGACTCTTGATAAGTTTGAACTCTTTTGAATTTGTGAATGATATTTTTCATGATTATTATAATGTCCATATGAATTTTAATTACTTTTACACTCTAATATGCAAATTCGTTAAAGATATTGCATGTGAGGATTTTTCTTTTGGGTAATATAAAGAGAAGGTATTATATTAAAATTGAGTCGATATACCGTTATTGATATAATTTTTTTTCCATTGTCTTTTATATGTTATTTAATATAATTATATAAAATTAATAAAATTATTATCTAATTTCAGTTATTTTAAAAAGTAATATATGATTAAATTATTTTTATCAAAATACTCAAATATCACTGTTTTATGTTTTATAATACGCAATAATCAAATTAAAGAAAATTAATATCTACTTAATTTTTTAAAATAACAAATATATTAAAATAATAATATCAAATGATAAATAAAATAAAAGGAATACTGAATATTAATTTTTCAATTCATATATCATTAATAATGTTACTTACTAGTTTCTAATTATTATTGTAAATGTTATAAATATTTTTTTATTTATAAACATCATATGATAATTACTACAGTTTTTTTAAAATCAAACATATGATAATTACTATAAGTGATTTAAACCATTAGTTATATTGTTTTCAATTTCTTTTTTCAAACTAATATTTTGAGTTAAATGAATATATTCAAATAAAATAGATCAATGCTTTTAAAATTGTCTAAAAAATAATTTAATTAGTTGACATAAAAATAAATTAAACAACGTCTTTATCTTAAATATTTGGAAAAAAAAAAACTATATTGCTCTCCAAAAATTAATAATAATAAGTTCTCAGAAAAAAACAGAAGAAAATTAATAATAATAAAAAGGTTCTCGAGGCTTCAGTTGTTGTGCTAGCGCAAGGAACACAAAAACGTTGGCCCGGTGTCTCGTCGCCGTGAAAATGGAGCAATTCCAGTCAAGTCCGACGGTGACGTGGGTTGTAGTATGCAGAAACAAAATCTTTAGCCCTTTATTAGATTTGATAGCAATTGGAACATTCCACAAAGTTTACCTCTTTGTCAAGCTCAACTCTGTCACCATTCTCCCTTTTTCTTCAACCATTTTAATTAATTTACGCCATGACCATTCAATTTTATGCTTCATTGAAGCCATTTTTTTAAATCAATTTTAAGATAAAAAGAAAGTTATCATTCATTACTACTTCGGTAAAATTAAATTAATATAAGTTTTGAAAATATACTTTTTTTTTTTGAAACCATTGCTTAAAATACAATAATTTTAACTAGTTTCTTAATTAAATTATATAAAATTTGACATTTTTGTCTAATGTATTTGGAAGATGTATAAAGGTTAAAGATTTAAAAATCAATCACCCGAATTTCATAATGATTGTATTTGTAATATTTTAAGTATATGATTTAATTTAAAAATTTTATTTTTTTATTTTTATTTTTTGAAAAAAGAGAAACGTAATTGTAAATCAATGGATTTCTTTTGTACCCTTTTTTAACTTTTTTTAAAGTTTGGTTTGATGACCGGCCCTTTTCCCACACAAGCGTGGATTATTCGAGAGGCAAAAGCATTAGTGATTGGTGGTGACTTGGAACACAGATGAGAGTATCACAGCTCCATTATCAGTCTGTGACTGTATTAGGCTCGAGGACTATGCAGTGAAAGGTGTGGATAAGTTAAGGAATGACGTGGATCTGAATGAGTGATGTCGACCACTCAAGTCATGCAAGTAGGGACCCACCTGTCCTCTCCCTTCCCGAAGTGGAGAAGCAAAATATTTGCACCTTCTGGGACCCCTACTTTTTCTTAGCATGCAAATTGTAATTAGCACAATCTTTTTTTTTTCTTTTTAAATTTTGGTTATTACTGAAAATTAAATTTATGTGTTGATTTTATAATCTCAGACTGAATTTATTTTTTAAAAAAATAAATTATTTGAAAAATATTTTTTAATATTTGAAAAATATTATAAAAATATTAATTTTTTTATTTATAAAATTATAACAAAATTTAAATCATAAATATTTCATATTTATAATATTTATTATTTAATATAAAAATATATTAAAAATAAAAATTTTATAAATTTCACTTATCGTTGGTGATTATCGCTAACCGATGATGATAGGTGATAAGTGTAAATAATAAAAAATAAATAATAATAATAAATATATGTTTTTATATAATTTATTTTTCATTTAGATGAATTTGTCAAATCAGTAAAATGACTTAGTTTTTTTTTTACTAAAAGAATATTTTTTATCGACCAATTTTTTTTATGCACAAAGTATAAGAAAAACGTAAGAAATATTTTTTTAGAAATTTTTTTTTGAAACAAACAAAACCTAAAACTCTATTTATTTATAGAGAATAATTTGCATACTTTTTTTAAAATATATTTCTAATATTTATAATATATTAAAATATTAATTTTAATTTTAAAAATTATAATAAAATGTAAATTAAAAAAATTATATAAATGTAAATATAAAATTTATATTGAATAATAAATAAGAAAGATTTATAAAATAAAAAAATATTTGAGTTTCACCTATTCGCCAATCAGTGATGCAAGATTATGACAATTAATAGCCAATAAATGATTGATGATAATAAATATATTAATAAATATATATTTACATAATTTATTTTATATTTGAATGAGTTTGTCAAAATTTTAAAAATAATTTTATGTTTAAAGATAAAATTATTTTTAAAAAATTACATACTTTTTTATTTGTTTGAAAAATATTTTATGTGACTAATTTTCTTTAACATAAAAATAATTTTCATGAAACACAAAAAGTATGAAGCATAATTTCAAAACTACTAAATTCATTATTCATATAATTTACGATTTATTTTCTTTCTATGTTGACCTTAAATGAACAAGAAAATATTTTTGAATATCAAACAATCAATGAAAACTTTACGTCAAATTTTCATTTTTATAATTTCAAAAAAATTTTATTAAAATCATAATTTTTTCACCATATGAATAATTTTTAATTCATTATATTTCTAGTTTAATAATGTAAAATTTATTTACTCATTAAATTCATGATAGATACTTCACCATTAGAAATTTAGATCTTAAAAATTTACATAAATTAAAATTTTTATTATTAAGAAAAATTATATTTAAAAAATTAATTTTCTTGTTTTAAAAAATGATTGAATAAAGAAAATAAAGAATTTTATAAATTTAAAATTTATTTCAAATAAAATAATGTTATTATTGAAATAAATATATTTTTCATAAAAATAAATTATTTTTTGTATGATTTATTATAAATCAATATATATAAATAATTTTGATCTCAAACTCAATTTTAAATGAGTGTTTACTATTTATCAATCAATTATATTAGTAACTTCATATTCTTGATAAATGGCAATATAATACAATTTCATTTTGGCATTTGACAAATATGTTACTAATCAAATATTTAGTTTTCTTAAAATAAATATAGAAAATTTAATAATGTAGAAAATTAATCACATAACAATAATTTAAGAAATTTAATAATGCATACAATTTTTTACATTCATAATAACAAGTATTTAATTTTTTGTATAATAATAAAATTAAAAGAATTAAAAAGATAAAAAACGACCATAAAAAAAGCAAAATTTCTTAGTTTTTATCAAATAAATTATACTATTATTAACATTTATTACACTAATTTAATGGTAATATTTTTTATTATTTTATTTATTTAAAAAGATTTAAATTAGCAATGATTTTTTTTATAAAATGATAGCATACTTTACAATAACAATTTTCAATTATTATTTATATACTATTTTTTAACTTTTTAATTAATTTATTAATTATTTAGTAAAAATAAATATTAAATTTATTTAAAATTTATTATTATGATTTTATCACGCAATAGTAATTTATTTCAACAAATGTTTTCCAAGGCCGGGGACTATGCATCCTGGCCCCCTCACAATCACCGGAACCGATTGATTCGATTTGCAAACATTTTTGGTGCCGAAATTTCGCGATTGCTTATATAGTTGGTAAGCCTGAATGTGCTTCCTTTGATGACTCCCCCAATCACTGGATTGATTTTACTATTTTTAAGAGTGTTATATACATTTTCTTTATCACTTTTTTTTTTAAATTTTCTTTTTATTATTATGATATTTTGTTGATATTATTATTATATTTTTTAATTGTAAAGACAAATTATATTTTAAAGCATGTCCTTTTGAAGAGTACGATAAAAATTTATGTTTTAAATCATATCACAATAATAAAAAGAAAGTAAAGAGAATATAACATAAAAAAAAAATGTATCTAACATTCCTCCTATTTCTAATACTGTTTTTTTTTTAAAAAAATTACTACAGTGATATTATGTTTTTATTTTCCATGATATTTTAACATTTAAAATAATTATTTATGATTATTTAAAATTTTTATTATTATATATATATTTTTGCCAATAGAAAGACACTCCTACTCTCATTTCATATATATGTTTTTATCCTTGTTTTTTATCAAAGAAAATTTGCATTACTTGGATTTCTTCAAAAAATTAAACAAACAATTATTGAAATGTATGCATTCGCTCGGGAAAAAAAAAACCCAAATCTATGTAAGCAATGATATAAATCACTTGATATTTTTTATTTATAAATATTTCTAAATATCAAATTATATAGAAAATTCATATCCTAATTACTGTGTAAGATACGAAGATTGATTTTAGTTTTGACTACATCATCGATCCATTAAACTTGCAAATTAATTATTACATGAAAAGTCCTTATCAAGAAGAATTTAAAAACTAGGACTTTGATTAATAGATTGAAAGAGTATAAACTTGTGGTAGTGACTAGATTATGACACATAAAATAATTGTTAGCAAATTTATTTAAATAAAGGTACAAATCACTTGATACTTTTTATTTACAAAGATTTCTAAATGCCAAATTATATAAAAAAAAATTTAATTGTCTTATATTTAAATAAATGTAATTAATCATATTCTTAAGAACTCATCATTAACTTTAATTTATGCACTAATTCATTAAAGTTGGAAATTAATTGTTACACGGAAAGTCCATGTCAATTAGAATTTTATAACTAAGACTTTGATTAATACATTGAAAAGGTATAAACTTGTGGTAGTGACAAGATCAACGATAAATAAAAATACTTCTTTCTGAAACATATACTACATGTCTATTTGCATTAATTGGTCTATGTTAGATTTTCAAAGATGAATTACAATATGAAAAATAAAGTAATTAACATCAATTTTGGCCGGCGGTATAATTAAGCAAAATGTGATTTGACATCAATAAATTATCAGTTCAATTATTGATATGCTGATAATATATAATAGTATTAATGGTGTGTGATGTGTTTATATATGTGATAAACATGAGTCTCGTTGATTAAGCTCTGGTAGTTGGCTTGGCTCCTTTCCTTAACTTAAAGGACGGGAGATGTGTTTAATTAGTGCTTAATTAATTATTCCTTTGTTTTAAAGTGTGATTTTTCTCCAATGAGTCAAAGACGTACTTCAACTTCATTCCTCCTTTTTCTTCAGTCTTTATTTTTCTTTAAGGAAGAAGATCCTTCCTGATTGTGTTCTAATTTCTCCTTTGATGAGATGGTTTGCGGTAATGGTTTTGATGATTTCTCAATAATTTTTTTTTCCCTCCACTTGTTTTTATTTCATTCTATCCTCCATATATATCCAATTATAACTGAAGTAGGGTTCTTAATCTTCAAAATAAATCCACATCTATGCTATATAAGAATACGGATAGAGAATATTTTAAATAACTAAAAAATCCATAATTTCGATGTTAATTAATAAAGTCTAGGTTGCATAGGAATTTCACTGGGTTAAAGTTTCTCCATTTCAGAAACATTTCGTCTTCGAAACTTCATAAAACTTTCTCAAAAACATTTTGAGTACGTTTTTGTAATATAGTAAAATGGGAAACTCGTTTGCAAATCGAAAAAACGAAAATAAAAGAAAAACATTTATAATCAATTAAGAATAAAAAGATTTATTAAAATTTTAAATAAGAAAATAATATTAAAATAAAAATTAAAAAATTGATTAAATTTCTAAATAAGAAAATAATATTAAAATAAAATTTAAAAGTTGTCAAATTTCTAAACTATTTAGGATTAATTATTATTAAGAAATTATAGATATTTATTTTTCTTTATTCTAGAAAACTTGATTAGTTATTTTTCTTAATTTTTATTTTAATATTTATTGATAGTAAATTATGTTTGAAATAAATAATATTAATAAATATTTATATTCAATATTAGTATTTATAATTTTTTTATATTTTAATATTTATATATTTGCCCTTATATTTTCAATATTTTCTCATTTCTCCCACTTTTCTATTTTTTATATTTTTTTACAAATATTGTTTTGCCATTTCTATTTCTACGTTTCATCGTTTCCCGTTTCTTTTTTCCATGTAACATTGATTAGAGTATAAAAAGTTTTAATTTTAAATTATTCTACTGATTAAAATAGAAATATGAATGTTCAACATACACAAATTTAAACACCAAACAAATTAAAAATCAACAAATTCGAATAGTATATAAGTAAATACACTAAATACATATAAAAATTAAATATATTTGAGCGAGTTAAATAGGATATAAATAATGTTAATTGAATTTGAAACGAATACAAAAGATAAAACATCATCAATTTATCTATGTAGAAACCGAAATTTAAGTATTTTCACTACGGCCAGTCTTATGCAAAGTGAAGTTACATAATAAAGCGTAAAAAAAACTTGATAAAAAAAGTGAAAAATATATGAAAATATAATTATAAGAATCAAATCAATATATTGTTCAAAAAGAAAAATTTTGAGATGAAGTATCTACTGAAGAAATTACAATACGTATAATTAACAGTATTCTATAAGCAATTCAAATAATTAGAAGTGAGGTCAATTTTTATATAAAACCAAGAGCTTTTGATGGTCTTAATTTTAAATAAAAAATTTTATTTACTACAATAATTATAATTTATAAAATTTTTTATCATATTCTAAATGAAAAATAAAATTATTTTTGGAGCCTTCCAAAATTTTAAGAAACTAAGGACCTCCAAAGTATGAGACCTTGTAAAGAGACTTTACACAGGCCTACCCCCAGAGCCGACTTAAATTTTCACAAATAGAGCCATAGAATATACTACTAACTTCACAGAAGATTTCATTTTCTATTAGCAACAACTTAGGAGAGAGCATTGTCCCGAGAAACAAAAAAGTTAGTTAAGAGAGAGGGGGTGGGATAATTAGTTGTTAAAGCATTATTATTAGTGATCTAATAATCAATTCTCATTGGCCTTTTGAACTTGGAATTATTATTGACAGTAGATGTTCTTCACCTATATATGTCTCTACGCCGTTTTGCTTCCCAATTGAGTATACTAAAAACGAAGTAATTGTCTTCATGCACTTGGGATCCCAATTCCATTCAAGTACATAGACTGATCGATATACATCACATATATATGCATGCTTCCTATTCTTCGACGTTGACACAGCATTAGGGTTTTTTAGCAAGAGATATTTGTAGAGTTAAGTTAGGATTAGGCTTTTCAACAGATGACACGTGGTGCTCTAGCAAAAGCCCATCCTGGATATGGCTAAGATAACCAAGTTTGCGATTGGAAATCAAAGGTCAGGACTTCCGTCATGTGGCTTCACATAGTGATTCCTTGTCCACGTTTAGGATAAAGAGAGAAAATGGATATTTCTAATTATTCTCTTTCTTCTTTTTAATAGAAAAATGATGATAATTGGGAAAATTTCTTTATTACATAGCAAAAAAATTTGATGCATAAAGTTAATTAAAAAAATATTTATAATTGTTTTAATAAATTTTTTATTATGTCCATAATTTTTTTATTTAAACATAAATCATATATTAATTATTTATATTTAAATTTTCGCTTATCATGGAAGCTATATATATATATATATATATATATATATATATATATATATATATATATATATATAAAAAACAGAGATTTTTTTTGTTATGAAAAAAACAATGATTTATTAATATAA
>CATIWR010323608.1:0-41759 GCA_949677035.1 Omphalea diandra | reverse complement strand
ATGAACTTTTAAAATAGTTCAAAAAAATTAAGATTATTGATACTTCAGCTTTCTCAATAATATCTAATCATAAGTACGAAGAAAAATAAAATAATTTCACAATATCTATTAAAAAATTATTTTATGAGATTACCAATTAATGACTGGTGCCAAGAAGCAAATAAGACAAGGATTGATAGTTGTAACACGTAATCTTATTTCTCCCAACAAAAAAATAACTAAATTCAAAAACATTGTTTTTCCTTTTTTAAATAATAAAAATTTAATACGTATTGAAGAATTTTTATTTAAAAATACTTTAATTTAATTTAAATTTAATGTGTTCTGGTGGGTGGGACAACATAGCAGAAGAAGCCAAGAGGACAGCTGGTTTGCATTGTATTGAGTTGACACGACGGAGGGGCAGGCAGCTGAGCTCGGTTGTGTTGCCGCCTTGGAAGGTGCACCCACCTGCACATAATAGCCAGTAGAGACAATCATCAATTTGGATTTGGTCTGCTTTCAAATAAATTTTTAGTTATCCTTTTTTAAAACACAATTTTCTAATTAATTTTTTTTATTTCACAAAAAATGGTTTTTAGAAGTTATTTATTTTTTGAAACAGTTTGAATATAAAATCAAAAGTATAATCACTTTTGGCTTGCTCTGTCTAGCAATCATATAATTTATTGTCGTTATATAAGACAAGTCAGCTAAATAAAGTTTCGAGATTAAATTGGAAAATGCATTTTACCTTATTCAAATGAAATTTCTTAAAAGTCGTAAAGAATAAAATATAATGATAAGCTGACACTATTCAAAAATAATGATAAAATTTTGAATGTCATCAATTTAATCTCTAATCAATATTCCAAAAAAAAAAAAAAAACACATAGAAACCAACAAGAAAGAAAGTTACTTGGAGTGTTGTTGTAATGAAAAGTATTGAGATCTAGTAGACAGCTGCGCAAGTACACTTTATGCATAGCGTAGCTGAGGGTTCACGCTAGGTTATATCAGATACGCTTTGCATTTTGAGTTGAGCTGAAAATGGTCTTTGCTTCCTGAATCAAATTTAAAAATCGAATCGAAATAAATATTAAATAAAAAATATAAAAAATCAAAATTAAATCAAAATTAAACTGATATTAATTTAAAATCGATTTTAAGAACTATACATATGATCAAATTAAAATCGAACTGAACTGAAGAATTAATTATATATATTAAAAAAAGTTTAGGACTATACATTAATTTAATAATAATATATATTATACATTTAAATAAAAATATAGAAATTAAATATTGTAAATATATTATATATTTATACACTTGAATGTTATTTAATATAATTCTTTTTATAATTATAAAATTATATTTTTATAAATTTTATGTATTCTAAATAAATAATTTTATATTATAATATATTTCATAGTATTTCAAAAAATACTTTATATGAATAAAAAATAATTATAATTATGAAATTTTTTAAAAATAAATTTAGAACTAAACTAAAATCGAAGAATCGGACCGAAACCAAACCGATTTTTAGTTTAATTTGGTCTCAATCCTTCATCTTGTTTGATTCAATCTCGTTCCTTCAATTTTTTAAGGACTAATCTTTCAATCCGATTTCAAAATTTTTCAAAATTTTAAATCAAACCGAACTGTGCTCAGTCCTAATTTTGAGGAGTAATGAACCGAAAGTTCATTTCTTACTTTAATTTTACCATTCAACATTTAATTAAAATTCAAGCATTTAAACCTTCTCAATCAAGTATAAATTCTACTGATTTTATCTTACCTTCTCAATTTCTTTTTTTTTTTTTAATTTTTTATTTGATTTCCTCAAATTCAAATTCAATTACACTTCTTGACTTTTTTTTTTTTTAGATATATAAATCAATTGATTAACTTAAAATTTTGCTGATTTTCACGTACACAATGAAATTCTTATCTTTTGTAATTAATTCTTACTATAAAAGGCATAAAATTCTAATACTAATTAAAATTTTTCTTATTAATCTCATTTTTATAATATTGGGTAAACATCATCAATAATGTAATTTCGTGAAAGAATAAATGATTTTTTAAAAATATTTTTATTCATTTTTTGGAGTAGACCAAATTAGCTTCCATACATTAAGAAAGTCTTAATTCAAAACTAAATTTTATAATTTTTTGATAAAAATATATTTTCCTTTATATATTATTATACTAAACATGACTATCATATCCATCACTAATATTTAAATTAGTATAACTATAAAACTTATGGAGCAAATCGAAGTTGGCGGAATCTTATAGTCTTTCTTTTATGTTGAGATCCTGTGTCCACTCTTGTCTACATGTTACATTAAATTTATGGTTGCCTGCTCAGACCTTAACTTAAACTAATTGCCCTCTTTATATACATAACATTGATACAGAGGAAGTTGTCTCAAATCTAATCGTATAATTCAACACAAAATCAAAGGACAGTCCCACTAAGATGAGAAGCAAGCACGAAGTGGTCCATTATTGCACAAAATCTGGGCTCCCTATCCTCATCTTCAAATTTAATTTAAAGGACTTACAGACTTAATTACTTTGTGGGAATGGTGAGACCACAAAATATCGTTGAGAAACTAGCAAAAAAATCCCACTAATGGGTCATAAGAGTACCCCATTTCAGTTCAGGGGATTGGAAAATCCATTGCCACTCCCATCACCTTTAATTTTTGGGGTCTACTACCCACACAAGAATCTCAAACCAACCTTCAACAAATAAAATATTTTAGTTGTTTAGATATAAGACATTTTAATAAATTAATACAAATAAATGAATATAGTAAAATCATATCTTAATAAATGTTTATGACAATTAAAATATGATTAGAAACAAAAAATTAAACAGATGGAATAAAATATATAAACTTAAAATTGTATAGCATTATTATAAAAGTATCAGAAAAATAGAATAATGAAAAAATTCTGCTGATGATGCGACAAAATTAAGAATCTCATTTTTTAGAAATAAATCAAAGCATCTTGTCAAAAAATAAAAAAATTATCATATTATAATATATAATTTCTAATTGAAAATTATGTAAACATTTTTATAACAAACAAGCTAACAAAAAATTTTGAAAAAAAGGTATCTCTACCATTTTTCTCTCTATCTCTTACTTTTTTCAATCTATTAACTATTTTAGTTAATCTTATGATACATCTAAATAATTATATTCATCATTTTTTTATGTGATATTATGAGTTGGAAATGTGATATTATATGAGTTGGAAAAAATATATGCACATCAATATATCTAAAAGGTGCATAAAATAATTTGTATTCAAAAAAAAAATAATGAAATCAATGCTCAACTACCTCTATTTCTAAAAGATTTTTAATTATGAAGATCTGCCCAGAAGAAATTTATATAATTTACACAATAAATCATGCATGTTGTGTTTTCTTTAGGATGTGAACGTGAGCCTTGTAAGGAAAAATAAATTTGTTATTTTTAATTTTTAATTTTGTTTCCATATTATTGTTTAAATTCATTGTCAATGATGTTTGCCATATAAATTAATTCAATTATTTTTATTTATTAATTTTAAATATGAAAATTTAATTTTTCTTTTTTGTTAAAAATAATTTACCCTTTAAATTCAAATTTAAATCACAAGAACCGTTATACAAAATATATTAAAATTGAACTTTACATAACCTTTTTATAGTTTCTTTTTTTTTCCATTAATTATATAATTTATTTAAAAAAAAAAAAAAGAAAAACAGAAAGAACTGAACCTAAGCCATAAGCTTGAGAAATATACAAACGAGCGGCAGAATTAATCCATCCCAAACACTTAGAATTCCAAGAAGATAAGCAAACTATTTTTTTTTTTTTTATAACTGTACTTGCATTTCTTTTTGTTTTTTTTCTTTTCACATTGATCCATTTGTCCTAAAATATAAACATTTCCATTTACAATTATTTTAGGTAAAAATATCAAAAAAATGCAAATTAATAACTTTATCCACACAATACTACCCTAAACCCACTGTTATTTCCAGGTTTAATTTTACTTGCGTAACATAAGACACGCCTCACCTGCGGTCAACCCCGCATTTTTCAAACTCTATTTCAAGTCAACGTCGGCGGGCTCTCGTTAGCCCTGGTTCAGTCTTTCCCACAAAGATGCGCACTTCCGCCTAGCAAATCCAACTCTTCCCTTCTCCAAATCATAAACCACCTCGAACCCCTGTTGCTGGTAATTCCCCAAGGTGGCACCAGGCCCACCACTCAGCTCCTCCTCATCTCCACCGTTCATCACCATCAAACACCCTACCTTCCTCTTCCTCCTCTCCCCATCTCTACCGTCCAAAAACTCATAAAAATAATTCTTCCTAGGGAGCACAACACTAGATCCATTCCCCACAAAATGCAGAACTAAACTAGGAACATTCACTACGTTATCATAATAATAACACGGAGTAAGCCCCGTGGTGTCCTCGATATTTTTCGCTCGCTCATAAACTCGCCCAACTCGGTTGTCGAACTCTGTCACAACCGAGTTATACAAACTCTCTGGTAACATACTAAAAGTTGTTCCAGAATCCACTACCAAGCCACCACCCCCATCTCTATCTACCCTTTTCAAGAACTCCGTTGCCGGAATCCTCTTCCCGCCGATGGAAATTCCGGCCAGTCCGACACAGTAGAAGTAAGGATGTTTGGGGTTATCAAGCATGGAAGTGTAAACAAACTGAGGGTGGTCATCATTATTAGAATTTACTCTTTTATCCTTTTCGTCAGCGCGGCCGAGAATTAGCGGACTTTGGCGGCGGACTCGGTCTGAGTCGAACGAGTGAGAGACCAAACAATAGGAGAACTGGTTGCCGAGTTGGGGAGAGGAGGAGGCGAGCTGCGCAGGCAAGGAGAGGATGCCACGGCCGAACCCGGCAACGCCGACAGGCTCCGCGAGGGCGGAGTGGGCGCAGCCGAAAGTGAAGTTATGTAGGACTAAAGAAGGTGTCGCTAAGGGTAAGATTATTGAGTCGCGATAAAGGCGGGCAATCAGACTCCCGTCGCCATAAGCATAGTAGAAAGGCGGGCAAGAAAAAGAATGACAATCGGAGGTTTCGATGGAGTCAAGAGGGCAGTTTGCAATGGCACAGAGGTCGGACGTGGGGAGGTTGGAGTGGGCGGCGGAGCATGCGGGTGATTTGCATGGGATGGAGACCGAGGTGGCAGCAGCAGAGGTGGCGGTGATATTGGGTTTGTCGTCGCAGAGAATACATTGGAACGGTCGGCAGGGGAACCAGACAAGGTCGCTGCCTGTGTCCAGGTAGAGGGAGACGGATTGGGGAGGATGGGAGTTGAGGGTGAAGGATAAGGTGTAATCACTGCCAGCAGAGAGAGGGAGAGAGACATGACGATGGCGATGGTGGCGGCGGTGGAAGCGGGCGGTGGAGCGAGTGGATGTGTGTTTGAGAAGGTGGTGAGGGGAAGGGAAGGAGGTAGTGGAGAGGGAGTGGGTGAGAGGGAGGACAAGAATGTGTGAAGTGGAAATGGAGATGGAAGAGAAAAAACAGAGCATAAAACGGAGCAAGAAATGGTAACAAGAAGTAGCAGTAGCCATGCAATGTATGTGTAATGTTGAGGATTAAGAGAGTATAGAGATTAATAAAGACAGAAAGGGGAAGAAAGGAAGAATAGAATAATCAATAACGGAGTGGGGACTGGAAGTTTCTGGTGGATTTGGTAGCAGGGAGGGAAGAGGAGGACGAGGCTTATAATGTGACGAGGTATATGCTCATGCATAAGTGACAAGCTATGTACGAGTAAAAAGAGAGATATTTATTTATTTTGAAACAGCAGGCCACGCTGCTATTGGGTACCAATCTATTCGTGCTGTTCCTGTAAAAGAAAACCCAAAATCTATATTTGATACTAATTTACTGTGTTAGTATTGTCCTAAAGAACTGGATAAGGGGTTGGTATGGAAGTGGAATTATGCCACTTGAAACCCAAAGGACCCCATCCATTGGTCTTACTTAAGATAAGCATTACTTTTCCCGGGGGATTGGGGGGGTAATTATCATCAAGTATTTAATTAATATCCACTATCATGAAAGGGTGGGTGCAGAGCCAATGGACAAAGATTAAAGGTGGAAGTCAATCTGAAGCACTCTAAGCTGGTTTCCATAGTCAAAATTGGGACAACATTTAAGTATTGTACCACTAAGCATACTAATGGTGTTTTGCCGTTTTGGGTCCCCAATTTTTAAACTCTGTTGACATGTAATTGGTCTGTACTGCACAACCTTACTTACAGTAGCATTTAAGTGAGGGCATCTCCGATCCTTCTCTTTAAAATGCAGTTACATTTTATTTTAAAATACAAAATAAAAATAAAATAAAATAAACTAACAAAATATAATAAAATAATAAAATTTATTAAATAAAATAAAAAACAGGAAAAGAGTTTGCCAACAATAAAATGTATGACCAATAAGCTAAAAAATGTATAAAAAAATAAAAAGTTATTTAAAAAAAAAAAAGAAGAAGAAGAAGAAAAGAAAACACACCGCTAAGATTTTTTTTTTTAACAAAGGAATTCTTGGTCGTCCCTTGAGAAAAAATTTCACGAATGACTGTCGAGAAACCTACGCAAGATGGGTACGTGAACTTGGTTCCAATAGAATGGTCCATTGAATCCACCCACCTGAAAGTTGGTGAAGTAGCAAATCCCAAGATATATTTGGATATGATCATTGCTCTAGAGATTACTTAGCGCTTCGAATCGCATTTGATTAATCGTGGAAGGAAGCCTCCGATCTTTTTTTAATCTATAAATTAAAAATTCTTAATTTAATTTATTTATTATTTTAGAAAAATTAAAGGGTTATTAACTATTTTTTCAATTTTATCATTATGTTTAAAGAAAAGATAATGAATAAAATGAAAATAACTTTCTAAAGTCTCTATTCATAAAGAAAGACAGATAAATTTGTTCACATTTTTAAAAGCATTTAAAAGATCAAACATGTTTTTCATTATGATTTTGACATGTCTCTCAAAATATTGAGTTTGAGAGTTAGATAGTGGCTGGAAGAAAGTGTTAAACACCTCAAATCACCTAAATTTAGAGATTCGGCATTCAAATAAATCTTTAACTCATTTTACATATTTGCCTTCATTAACCAATTAATCTATTTAAGTGGCACTAATTATAAGCTATTAAATAGCTTTAATAGAAAAAGAGAGAAAGATTAAGAAAGTCATTATGAATTTCATGTGGCAAATTATTTTTCTCTCTAAGCTTGCGATGTGGCATTTTTTAAGGTGAAATTGTCACGACATTCATAAAATATATTAAAAATATACATATATTTATTATTTATTATATATTTATAATATTCATTACATATTATTTAATAAAAATAATAAATATAAATTTTAATTATAATAATATATTAAATATTCATAATTGTAATTATTATAAATTTTGGTATAAAAATATCATGATTAATATTTAACACTTTATATTAATTTTATCGTCATTCAAAGTGCAAATACATAATAGATATATGAAATTGTAATAATTATAATTATTACTAAAATTTAAATTAAATATATTATGGCTTGCTATAACTGATCAATTTATATTGTATAAATAAAATTTTATCAAATATGAACATACATAATTTTTTATTTTAATATATAAAATTTATTAATTTTGTATCTATAATACTATATATGAGGTAATATTTCTTTTAATTTTTTTTGTGAATCCTTATGAAAGATATTATATTGATACATTAATTAAATAATTTTAAATACAGACTACGAAATAAGAAAATAAATGCCTCTTTCTTAAACTAAAAAATAATTAAAATATTAAAAAAATAATATTAGTCTTATTTATGCTTAATAAAAAGTGAAATTATATTTTAGTAATTTTCTTATTTATATTTAAAATATTGTATAATTTATTACTATTTTCTTATATAAAAAGATTAAAAAAACTTTTGAAAAATAAAATAATATCATAGTCAATGAAAATCAAGTAAAAATATATTAAAGCAAATTTAAATTCTCATGGTAAAAAACTTAACATTTAATTAAAAATTTTCTAATAATGTGATAATAAATTCAAATTATGTACACGTATATTAATTTTTTATTATTATATTTAAGAATTATCTAATTTTATTAAACTTTCCTAATTTAAGTTCTTAAGAATTAAAATAAAATATAAATATTTTTAAAATTTTCTTTATTAAAAGCAACATAATAATTAAGAAAACATAATGCATGCGTAATTGGTTTAATGATTTCGATAAAATTAATGTTTTTATAATTTTACAATTTCTACTATCAAATAATAAATTGGATATTTTTAAATACAAATATATTATTTAAATAAAAAAATAATTTTATGCAAAATTTGAAGATTAATACAGTCACTTTAAACCATAGATAAAAATCATTTCAAAGAGCACTAAGTCAAAATGAGAGAGTTTAGGTCCTAACTCTTCACATTGTCAACCTTCAATGTGTCTACTTGTGTGATTCTCACAATTCATGTGATAATGTAATAATGATACTATTAGTTAAAGAGATTAAGGAAGTCAAATCTAACACTTCACACTCTTCTTATTAAACCTGAAAAGATTAACTGGTCTTATTATTAGCTCAAATAAGGAAAGAGTAAAGCTTTCTGCATATAAATATGGACTGAATTATTCGAAAAAACTCAAAAATTTTAATTGTATAGTATATTTTGTTTTTACTAGAATTTTAACTTAAATTATACTTTCAAATCTATTTTGTAATTAATTTGCAAAATAATATTAAAACTCTTTAATTGTTTATCCCTTTTTTGTTTTTATTTTCTTCTAAATCAAGCAAAATTCCCACTATTTTTTTTATCATCAAATAAGATAATTAATGTTTTGATTTATAAAAAACAAAAAGGAAAAATAATATTTTTTTCAGGGAGCATAATTTAGTTATAAAATAAATTTATAAGTAAAATTAAAATTAATATTTTTTATTAAAAAAGGAAATGTAAGAGAAATTTAAAGTTTAATTTTTTAATAATTAAATCAAATATATATGTCATGTTAAAAGATTATTCTTGAAAAAAAAAAAACCTCTAACGAACGGCCTAGCGTCGGATCAATTGTTGTTCTGGTGATGCCATTAAGGGTGCAGGATTTTAGTTTGTAATGGAATACTCCCAAACCTATAATGTACTCTTTATTTGCAGTAATGAAATATATTATTTATTAGACACAAATTTACGTGCTATGTGATATAACTACAAATGATAAAATTTAAATAAATTTAATATTTATTTTTATTAAATAAAAATCAATATATATAAATAGCAATTAAAATTATTATTATTTTTTATAAAATATTATTAAATAAATAAAATTATAAAAATAAAATATAATTAAATTAGTATAATATAATATAATTTTTTGAAAAAAAATTAAAAAATTCATTATTTTACTTTTTAATGCATATATTTTTTATCTTTTTATTTTTCTATTCTATAAAAAATTAATTATATTTATTATGAATGTGAAATTTTCATTATTATTAAATTATCTAATTATTTTTATATGAAAATTTTTTATTATTTATTATTAATTAAAAAATCAAATACTTAATTATTAACTTATTTATCACCTAACAAAATAAAATATATAATATTATGTTATTAATATAATTATTTGATAAATAATAATATTTATTTAAAAATTTATATATATATAGATTAAGAACAAATTAAAAGAATTATAAATCCAATAAAAAGATGACAAGTAGATAAATGCGCAGCCAAAGTGCTGTTTCTTCTGGCCTATGTGGCAGTTTTTTGTGGAGTCAATAATCGGACTGGGTCCCATAGATTAGGCATCTTTCCATTTCCCATCACTTGAACTTTTGATTTGCGTTAGATTCTCGTGAGCCCACAGTTGCAATCCAATAGATAACGGGACCCAGAAAGAAAGGACTGCAACCAATCCAGTCGTGAACTCAAACTACTCAACTCCCTCCTCGCCACAGCCGACTGCCGCGTCATAGTTGCCTTTAAAATACCAAATTTTAGATACACAGCACAAAGCGAGGGACCATTTTGTTCGAATTTTATGGCTAACCATTGCAAGGCAATTTCAAAACCTAAACAATGAATTTTCGTTTAAAAAGAAAAACTAACCCTGTGCTTGGAAGGAAAATATGAGAAAAAGTAAAATAAGAATTATTCTTTTTATGCTGCCACAGAGAGATTGGGAGTAGACAATAATAGAGTTTCAGCCTCGAACTAACCTCTTGAAATACGTATTCCATCTCCTGACCATTAATAAATGTCACCAATTTCTGTCAAATATATCAAAACATCAACTTTTAGATCAAATACAAAGATGGATTATTTGATACTTGACTAGGAAGTGAGAGGAGCATTCTCTATCCTTGCTTTGCCCTTCCTAGCGAGAGAAAAATTTCTCCCACCCTACCATTGCTCACGGGGATTTCCGGCTACTACTTTTTATATAATTTTTAAAAAATTTTTCCATTTTAAATTATTTTTTTAAAAATATGAATTATATTAAATTATTAAATAAAAATATTTTACACTATATATATATATATATAGCTCCCGGCGAAGCTCCATCCCACAAAGACCCACGAGGTAAGGAGTTCCATCCCGCAAGGCAACGAGGGCAAAAATTGTCCCGATCGGACTGAATCGTCGACGCCTCAATGTCATTCCAAAATGACGAAAACGACTAGTAAATGTCATCAATAGTTATTGAACTTAAAATCAAACATCATATCTGTCAGTTTGTACCTGCAAAATTATTCAACTATGATTTTCCTTCAATAAAATTATCACTATTGGACTTCCTTTTTTTTTTTTTTTAAGAATAATTCTTGGAATTCAATATATTTTAAAATACACCTTTGACATGATGTTTTTTTTAATTGAAAATAGACTATAATACTTTATTATTCAGTCAATACATGAGAAATTTAAATAAATCCCTGCAAAAAATTCGATAATACTAACATAGTCGAAACAAAATCAAAGTTCAATAATATTTTTGAAATTTCATAATTAACTGAGATGCTATGAATAAAATTAACCAATCAATATTATTTTCATTTTAAAAATTGCAAAACAAAATTTTCAAAAGTTTTACCCTATGTTTAGAAAATTATTTAAAAAAGAAAGAAAATAAAGAAAAAAAATAAATTTTATTTTCTTTTATTTATTTTTCCTCTTCATGTTTAGATAAAAAAAAATGAGAGAAAATAAATTTTATTTTATTTCATTTATTTTCTCCACTCATATATAGATTATAAAAAGGTGGAAAAATAAATTTAATCTCTCCTTAAATGCAAGCATTAAGGGTAAAAATGTAAGTTTATTATAATTCCCTTCGCTCTTCGTATTCTTTCTCCATTTTGAAGAGAATTTTGTTTTCCCTTTGTATTTTTCATCCCTTTCTAAAAAAAAAAATCCTTTTTTTCTTTATTTGTCATCCTTATTTTACTCTCCCTCTTATTTTCCACCACTCACACCACATTGATGATACAACATCAAGGAGAGGCCATCAACAAGTGCAGCTATTCAACCAAACAATAACTATTTTATATGAGCACTCAATATAATGCCCTGCAATACATATCATACAGCTGTGGTTGAGAAGCCATCAACCATGCTTGAAAACGACGTCTTATACATCGACCAATGCTCCAGAATTCATGCAATTCACGGATGCCATCTTTAAGGAAGAAAAGTAGAATCCATTTTAAAGCCAGCTATACAGTCACCATACGACGCCTTAAAATATTGCAATATAAAACATTTGCCTTCATGAATAATTGTGCCTGTTCTCCCATTAGTTTATGGTAATGATACTTACGCTAATCTTTTGTGTGTACAACTGTTAAACAATCTTAAAATCTAAATAGTTTTCCGAAGTTTGGCTAACAGTACAATAAACGTAGCTCTAAACAGACCAGGATTTGATATGCATATTTGTTTAGATGGTTTCGCCTAATAAATGGTACACCTATGACCTAGAGCACCAGGATTTGTCACCTCCTGTCAGGTAGAATAAACTATAGGAGATGAGGTTTTGTTAGCAACCAGTGGTGCATATTAAATCAATTTTTCGACTGCCTAGTCATGATTCAAGGATTAAAAACAGGGATAATGATTGAAAATTCGATACCTGAACCAATAATTATGTGGACCACGTTTCTGAAATCAAATCGACTAAATAATTTGAAAAATGACAAGTCATCATCGGTATCTTTTAGGCATGACTGATAGCATTTTCTGCAATAAACCTGTTTTCTCTACTAATTTTCCCATTTACTACCACAAAAATAAATCTCCCCATGCTGACTGCTATTTCCCTTCCCAGTCCTAAATTCCGAAACCAAGGTTTATAGTTCTCACTTTTTCACTTTCTAATGCAACACTACCCCCCGAACCTAAAAAAATAAAAATAAAAGGATAAGTTCTAACTTCGTTATTCTAGAAACATTAAAAAAACTGCATTTGAGAGGGAGTTGCATGGACCAATCAACATAAATCCTGAAAACAGAAAAAAGAAACATAGAGAGCTTATAAGTCACCAATGCATAGCAAGCATTCAAGTCTCCCTTCTTGTGGCTATGCCATCTCTAGACGCAGAATTGGACAACCAAAAAGTGAACCACTTTGCCTTTATGAGGACCACTCACTCAAAAATTTTCAATACCAGTGATGATAGTATCATTTTGAACTGTGAACCAGAACACCTCAAAATATTTGCAAGCTTGTCCTCAATTTCATTGCATGGGATACATGTGAGCAGCATGTATCGTGTTAATTCTCAAGGCTCACCACACTGGCATTTATAACTATTGCATGAGAGATGATGCAAGTTATTCACGCCAATAAAATGGTTCCCAGCTTTATGTTTCTTATATCATATAAAAAAAACCCAACATCACACCTATCGATACAATAACAAGAGAGCAAAATGGCATTTTAATACCCAATATCAGTCACCACTGGGAAGTTGATATCCTATATTTGCCCACAGCCATTAATATCTCCATCATGGACAATTTATTTTGGTAGGTGACACTCAACATGTGTCCTATTCTGCAAATAAATATGATGCATCAAGTTAAACTAATGGCATAAGGCTCTCTCCCTCTTCTACAAATTAGCCGCCACGGAATCACACATATCTTGAGTTAAATTTCAGGCATATATAGCAGTCTAAAGCAGGATAACATTCAGACATCATACAAAATTTTTTGTAGTGAAAAGATAAATCAGACAGACATTTTGCAGATGACACCAATACATAAAATGGTTAAGTCCATTCCTAAAGCACTTGGCTTATGTGGTAATAGGATGGTGCAGAATTTCTCCTTCGTCTAAATGTTGATGACCACCTAATGAAAATGGGAAAAGGGATGAGAATAGGACACTAGGACTTGGACCTTGATATTTGCAACGAACTAATGGCCTAAATTCTGACCATTTGATGGATGCAAATGGTTTATCAAAAAATTTATATGCAAAAACTAACAATGCCAAGACTTTTAACTTTTGTAGTGGGCAGTGCCATTTACCAAGTGGTCATAAGACTCTACTGACTAATACCTAAATAAGATGAAAAGATACTGTGACTGCTCAAATCAACAGATGCCGCCTTTAGATGCCGGCTCAAATAACATCTAACTCTGAACACATAACTAGGATCATCAAATTAGTGAAGCAAAAACCTGATATCTATTTAATTGAATTTTAAAACACCATGCTGTAACTGTAACAGCAGGTGATATCATTTGCCTCAATGTAAGGCCATAGCCTTACAATCTAGTTTTATCAAGAGAGAACAGGTACCTTTGGCATATTAAAAGAAACGTAAAGAATTAAGGAGAAAAATAGGCATTAGAAAGTGGACTTATGTTTTTTCAAAAAAAATATGCTGTTAGGAATGGAATTACCAAATCCTTCCATAAACACACACAAGAAGCCATTAGGCAAGTTAGAAACTGGAAATTCAAGTAAACAAGCAAAATTCTACGGCAACAATGGGGACCTGTGCTGGTCCCCACCACCAAAATACTTGGACACAAGTAGTGCCCAACAACATGAACAACGAGACATGCACAGGAAATTAGCAAGGGCCCTTGATTATGACATAACTGGGAATAGATTATCCCAAACAAAGATATTCAAGCTTTTCAAAAAGCTTAGTGGATTATCAACATTTTAACTACTATAACAACTAATTGTGCCTTTCATAACATTCTTTATGTGGATCATATTTAGGATTTTATAACATCAAGTATTGTTACCTGAAGCAGGAGTACCATTGAAGAGTGTAGATAAGAATATTGGTGTTCGATACACACCCTGCATATAAGTTCACATAAAGGGCAGAGAATCAAGTAAACATATGCAAGTTAAAGAATGAATTAAATTATTTGAGAAATAAATACGTAAACTTTGCTTAACAACGAAAAGAATGAAAACAGCAATGTCAATTACATTGAATAAAGTCAAGCAAATAGGACACAATCACACCTAAGCAGTAACTGGTTATGTGGGCTTTATCTTCTGCAGCAACTTCTCAGCTTCAATAAAACCAATGGGTCCTAAAGACAGGTATTTTACACGTTTCCATCTGTTGAATATCTTTACATATTAAAATCATCTCAATTGTAAAGGGCATTTTAATCTATGAAAACAAAAAGAATTATTTGAGTACATTGAACTTGCTAAACACAATAGCTTGGGTTTGAAGGGTAAAGCCAGACAAAGGAGATGTA
Organism: Omphalea diandra; assembly: GCA_949677035.1. Lineage (NCBI taxonomy): Eukaryota > Viridiplantae > Streptophyta > Magnoliopsida > Malpighiales > Euphorbiaceae > Omphalea > Omphalea diandra. The sequence goes on along the minus strand of CATIWR010323608.1, from coordinate 26,931 downwards.
GATGGTTAACACTGTTGAATGGAGGCCGATGAAAGCCAAATCTGTTCAAAGGGCAGGACAAGAATTTCTAATTAAACTGTCTTAGAATCAAATTTATGTGCAAAAAGTACAGAAGCATGAATAAAACTGCAACTTAGAGTACACCAGATACATTTTTGTTTGAATGACAAAGCATATTATTCTTGATTCTTATCTTACTCCACACCAACACCCACCCCTCTCCCCACTCCCACCCGAGAAAGGAGAATGAAAGCCACTCAGGTTCACACAATTTATCTATTGCATATGCCTATAAAAGGGTTCATTAGAAAATCTAAAGTTGAACTACACATAGCATTGGGTGATAAAAAAAAGTCTGTCGAATAAAAGCAAACCTCAATCCGCTGATGACTTGATGCAGTCCAAATTACAAAACAAATGCACAAACTACCTGCTTGACCAGCGAATTCTACATTCAGGCTATTCCTGCTCGATTGCAATTGACTATAAACTTGTTGTAGAAGCATTGAAGAGATAGAAGGAAGAATGATACAAGAAGTGAGCGTCAGAAACTAACAACAATCTGCTATCCTAGACCACGTTCTAGTCCGTTATCTGTTGCATATGCTCCAATATTGTAATAAAGCTTCGGCAATTCAAATTAAAGATAACAAAGGGCCACTAGACCACACAATGCTATTAGAATAGAATCACAGATCTCATAATTCCCTTCCAAAGAGCGAACGCCTTAACAGTTTCCAAAAAGCACTTGATTTCAAAACAATTTCTATACAACACTCCAATCAAACACAAATGTACACATAATGATGGATACCTAACTATACCGTTTGGATTGAGGAGCGTCTCGATGTAGTAGCATTTGTCCAACACTTAACATGTGGTTTACTGCACAAAATGGCATTAAGCTACGGATAAAAGTAACAACACAAACTAATTCAAACTTGAAACACAAATAACGATAAGATTTGGTTCACCTAAAGTGTAATTTTCTTCTCTCGGATGGAGAATCCTGACAGTGGGAATGTGATCCACAGGAATCAACAAATAATGCCTACCATCAATTGCAACGAAGAAGAGATATTTATTATGAAAACGTATAAAAATCGGAAGAAAACAATAGCAAGGTATAAATAAGAGAAACCTGAAAGCGGAAGGATTGATATCTTGGAATGCAGCCACCTTATCGTCCTGCGCCATCCAAATAACATTAAGATGTTAGAGTCCATTGGAAATGATGCGAGTAATTCGTTAAGCAACCAAACAGAGATTATAGAGTAGGAAAGGAAAGAAGGAGAGAGAGACAGAGACGAACAGAGTGAAGAATAGTGGTGGAGGTAGAATGCTGGGCAATTTGACAGAAGATACATGATGATGACGCTGAGGTTGCTTCCGCCATCAGGAAGGGAATCGTCACTATTCGCTCCCGTTCTTTTCAAATAGATAAATCAAAATATTCAATATTACGTCTTAATTCTACAATTTTTTTTTAAAAAAAATTAGTTGAAGAAATTTTTTAAAGGATATATTGATCTTTTAATCCGTTAATCATAATTTAAAACTACTTATTTTTTAAATAAAAATCATATTTTATATCAATAAAATTAAAATAATGACATCATTAATAGATATATCGTATTTATATATATACATGAATTTTTGGATCTGTCCCTAACTGACGACACCGTTAAGGCCCCTGTCCCTTCCTGCACAGGATCTTTTTGGCCTTTTGCAAAAGCTACAATCTGCTGCGCCATCGCTCACGTACTGCCATACGCACCCCCCCCCCCCCAAATCATGCCGTCTTCCATCGTCTCCAAAACCCTAAAACCCTCATCTTTCAATTTCCTTCACACAACTCGTTCGATTCTAACTGGTCACTCACCAACTCGACCCATGAGTTCCGAGTCGACTCAGAGAGTGTTCCAGCTCATGCTCGACCCGCTCACTGGCAACTCAGAGTGGGTCGTCATTGAAGAAGAAGAAGAAAAAGGAGAAGCATTTGGAAATTCCCATGAGAATCTGTTAGCTACAACATCGTATTTGGACATGCTTAACGACTCCGCTAGAAACACAGCATTCCGCCGAGCCATCGATAAAACCGTAATGAAACCTTGTCATGTCCTCGACATTGGGTACTGTTGTCTTCCTTATGTACTGTGCAAAATTTCTAGTTTTAGGTGTTAAAAATTGGGTCGTTTTTTTATTTTACTTAATTCAGCTCTGTTTGCTCAACTGTAACTATATTGTGATAAGTCTTAAGCTTTTGGTGTTTATATGTATATGGGTGTGGTCAAACGCTAGTAATTGTATTTTCCTTACTTCAGCTCTGCTTGCTTACTGTTTCTGTTTGATTGATTACTACACTGTGCAAAATTTTAAGCTTCAAGGAAATAATGAAATTATGGTGCAGTGCTGGAACTGGGTTGCTGTCGATGATGGCAGCACGGGCAATGGGATGTGGTGGCTCAACATTTGCTGATGACAATGGGATGGTAACAGCATGTGAGTCGTACATTCCAATGGTGAAATTGATGCGGAAAGTTTTGCATCTCAATGGTATGGGAAGTAGTATAAATGTCATTAGCAAGCGGTCTGATGAACTAGAAATGGGTATGGATATTCCCTCACGTGCAGATGTTCTGGTGAGTTTTTTTTTTTAGATGTCAATTACATGATTAAAATAGGAAGCTAAGGTAAAATCAATCTTTTGAAATAGGTTTAATTGTTGATAACTTATGAAGTCTTCTACTTGCAGGTCAGTGAGATACTGGACTCGGAGTTATTGGGTGAAGGGTTAATACCGACTCTGCAACATGCACATGACATGCTGCTGATGGAAAATCCACTTACTGTACCATATCGAGCAATTACTTACGGCCAGGTAATAACATTATTCTAAATAACATATCAAAACCTCAACAGGAATCATTACATTACTAAACTGGGAATATGTTTTCATAGGTTTTAGGAGAGGTCTCAAATAATTTCCTTTAAACTTATTTGAACATACATACACATCTGTGCAAAATATATGAAAAATGACATATGAAACTTAATTAATGTTGTTTGTGTATGCATGGATGGATCTAATGAATGAATGCGCAGAAAATTTATGATCTGTGACTCTGTATTACCCTTAAATTAATCAGCACTTGCCAGTTTGAATAGCTTCATCGCTCACTTGAATGGAGTAAATGTTGAATGAATTATTGTTCTGGAGCTGGAAACTTCAAATTCGACCATAGATAAGTGGTATCTATTTTTTTAAAACAAGGATAAAATTAGTGGTCCATGCAAGGAATGGCTCAAACTCAAATTTAATTAGTCTGCTTTTTAACCTGGAAAATAATTTTGATGTCATGTTCTTATTCTTCAGTATGTTTAGACAAGCCTAGATACTTCCAATCCAAACAGGCTTTGGAGACATATTTACGCTTCTACTGTTTTGATATTTTTGTTCAGATTGGTTTCTTGCTATTTTTCTTGTCAGTGATAATGTTCTACTTAGCTTTTCTTTCATTATATCTTGCCACCATCGCTTTGTTGTCTCTTGGTTGAAAAGAAATTCTTCTAATTATTGAAAAGCTCACTGTATTACGTTATTTTGATTTGCAAACTTTCTCCTCTTCCTCCCTTAGCTGGTTGAAAGTACATTCCTGTGGAAGCTGCATGATTTATATAATACTGAAGCAAACGCATCGGATGACATACGTCTTGTTCCACCTGGCTTGGACACTATTTTGCGTGTCAAATTGCATCAACATCCCATGCATTGTGATGCAATCTCAAAAGAAATAAAACTGGTAATGATAATAGTAACTTTTCTGCAGACTTCTTGAAGAATACAAGTGGCTTGATTCCCATTAAATTTAAGATTTATCCAGCTCTCAGAACCCTTTAAAGTCTTTGAATTTGACTTCTCGAAACGGCCTCAAAGCCATGGAGATACTGAGCTGCTCATCAAGGCCACTGATGATGGTAGAGTTCATGCTGTATTATCATGGTAAATACATTTGAGCTGTTTGTATATATTTTTCCTTTCCTGGGACTGCTGTAGCATATTTTGTTTGTGTGTGTTCAGGTGGATACTTCAGCTTGATCGTGAAGGGACAATCTTTTATTCCACTGCCCCTAGATGGATAAATTTGCCAACAAACATAAGTGAGTACTATTTGATATTCAGTTCTAATTTCTTTTCTTTTTTAAAAGTAATCATTAATTTGTGCTATAATTGTGCGTTCGCTGTTTTGATGCAAACAATTCAATCAAAGTAAGCAATAAAGGAGTTAAATAACTCAGATTTTTTTGAAGTTTTTATTATATGCTGAATTGCTGATGTAAATTGCAAACACAGTGGAAGTTGGCATGATTGAATAATGATGCATTTTTCCATTCTCAATAATGAAGTTTTCAATCCTGTGGCATTTTTCCATCAAGAATAAGCTATACAAACAAATTTATTGTGACAAAGAATTATCAGATACTGTTCATTGATGTTGCTGTTAGATAGGGCCTCAAGAATTTTTTGCCGCTGTCTCTCCCCCAATAATTTTAAATTGTAATAAGCAGGATATAAGTTCAATTTAATAAACACAATAATTGAGTTCCCTTGCAAAATGTTTGCTTTAGAAGTGAACTCTTACAGCTTTTACTCCTTTGTTGCTTTTAGATACATGCTTATAAAGATGATGGATTATGTCTCTACCAAAAAGTTTCAATAGATTTGATGTATCTGTTCACCTAATAAAAACTGTTTTCTTGAGTTTGATTGCTGAACTCCTTGTTTCATTTTTGTGACTGATGAAGTTGTAATGCTTAACTAGGCACTGGTAATTGGTGTGACCATTGGAAACAGTGTGTATGGTTGCTTCCTGGGAAAGGTATACATGTAAGCAAGGGCGAGCAGCTTATTTTGAGTGCTGTTCACACTGATACTAGTATCTTATATAATCTTGCAACCCAAGATAATGAAGCGACACATTATAATTTTACGGCCAACGATTTTCACCTTATACTGCCTCCTGAAAGAATTGCAACCTATGGAGACAGTAAATGGAGGTCTTCTTTGTTAACAGCTCTAAGCAATGCTGTAAGATCTGTCTCTGTGGTTTCATTTTCTGCACTTTTATTATTGTTATTCTTTTTAAACTTGAGTTGCATTTTGCAGTTGAAAGCAAGATCTCAACCACTCTGCATTGTTGCAGATGATAGCCTCTTTGTAACAATTGCTGTTGCACATCTTTCCAGAACAGCACATGTAATTTCATTGTTTCCTGGACTACGGGAGAGGGGTGCCCAATATCTGCAGATGGTGGCTGATGCAAATGGTCTCACTGCAGATCATATAAAAGTTTTCCAAAATAATAAGTGCTTGACTTTGCAAGATACTAACCAGAGGAAGGTAAATTAGCTTTTATATTTAAAAGGCATGCTTTTAAAGTTTATAGTTGTAAAGATTAAACTATTCCTGTAATTTCCTCCATGTCTCTCTCTGTTTGTCTCTTTGGTTGGTGGAAATTGGAGAAGTTACGATGACTAATTTTACTTTCTTAAAAATTTATATTATTATATTCGTAAGTGAGCTAACCAATGGATGTATCTCCCCCCTCAATTTGAATCCCTTCATGGGGACTCAATAGAACTTATACTTGTTAACTCCAAATGGAAGTCCCAATCCTTATTCTTGTAGTCCTGCAGACTTATGCTTATACTTGTGTTAAAATATATCGCCTCCATCTGCACTTGACTAGCAATGTGAGATTTTGCATGATATTTTTAGGTTGATCTATTGATTGGAGAACCATACTATTATGGAAATGATGGAATGCTTCCATGGCAAAACCTGCGGTTTTGGTATGTACTATCATTGCTACTATATTTACATGATATACTATTAATTCATGTTCATTCAGGTATGATGATAACTTATATATGTTTTTCTTGTCATGGATTGATTTGTAGGAAGGAACGGACTATGTTAGACTCTATCCTCTCCGACGATGTCTCAATAATGCCTTTTAAGGCAATATTGAAGGCTTGTGCTATGTCTCTACCAGTATGAAAAACAGAAACTGTTTGTTTTTTTTATTGATTTGCAGTGGCTTAGTGCATTTGATCAGTCGTGCGACTGTTACAGGATCTATGGAATAGCCGTCGCTGCTTAAGTAAGGTTGAAGGTTTTGATCATTCTGTCGTAAACACCACCTTAGGGGCATGTGGTGAGCTACCTCCACCACGTGATGGTCCTGTTCTGCCTTATTTTATCTGGCAATGTGGGGAGATTAAGGTAAGTGATTTATTGTTTATAAAAAGATGATTTTGTAGAATGATGGTTACTTGGGTTACTGATGCAACTATATTAAAATTTCAGGAACTCAGTGAGAGATTTGCAATCATGGAGTTTGAATTCTCAAAACTGATAGGTCCGTGCTATGGAAAAGTCCAGGTAATTTATACTTTGTTTATGCAGCAATATTGGTCCAGTGTTAGATTTTAAATCTAGTCATTGAATGCATTAGAAATTGTCCTGGTCATGGCTATATATCAACATTCAACTCTAATGTTGTAGAACGTGTATTATGGCACATACAAATGTTTACAATCCATATTGTGATTGTATTTCCATCTATTACATGCATCTAGTAGTCTTATCTGGTGAGAACCATGGATGAACTGCCTTTACCATGTTTCTATATCTGTAAAATTTATTTATGTTTGAAATTAATTTTCTTCCTGGGGGAATTAAATGCCTGCTGAAAACGGTTAACTGTCTCTGATGTTAATATGTCAGCTATCAACTTCAATTATATAACAACAAAATAATAATTCTTTCCCAAGAAAACCTCCTATAAATTATTTTTTAAAAAAAGAAAAGAAAAGTTGGGATCTAACTGAGATGAGCCATGAAAAATGGACATGTATGTTTACATTGTGTAGTCTTCATTTACTTGTTTAATTGTACTTTGAACTCATTCTTGCAGGTTGAATTTACTGATCAGGGAATGTGCCATGGATTTGTACTATGGATTGACTGGGTGATGGATGCAAAGAATTCCGTGATATTATCCAGTGAACCAGGTATAATTTCATTGTTAGTTTGCTAGAAACTTGGCCTGCATCACAGCTGCTGTTCCTCACTTCACCCATATTGTACGACTGCCCGTAAGTGCGTTATAAGTGTGGGCTGTCTCTCCCCTAACATTTGTGGATGCAGATTCTTCGGGAGACTAATATGAAACTAACGTTTGGGACACTCTAGAATTTTATCCTCTGGCTTATTTTTTTCCTGATCATGTTATATTATGTTTTAAGATAATAGATACTGCAAGCAAGGAGTAAAACTTCTATCGAAGCCAGTGGCAGTTGCAACCCATGAGTCAGCTTCGGGTGAACTTTGTTCTACAGTGATTGAAGCAGCTTTTGATCCCTCTACTGGCAACCTCACCGTCAGCCACGCTTTCACCTAAGCAGTGTTACTTTTGGATTGGGATTCTCTCATGTTTGGTTCAACATGATGTGTCATGTTCAATCTTTCAATTGAAAATGAATAAATTTACTTTTAATATGTCACTACTTATTTCTTGTAAATTTAGATTTAGTTTTTCTAATGAAATTTTAACCAGCTATTTAAAATGAAATATAAAGATTACTTAACATGATAAGTCATGTTAATTCAAACTTGAGAGATCCAAATCCGTTACGTTTAATCATACTTTTTTTTTTTTTTGGGAGAAAATCAAACTTTTGTGACTCTGCTCACTACACTTAATTTTGTCTTCGTTGAAACGTGACCTTTTTGGGTTTTAGCTTTTACAGAAGTGTTTAGCCTTTTTGCCACTCGGTAGTAGACTAGTTTTTCTTTGTAGACAAAGATCCTTCTTCTATTGGGTAGTTGAAGACATTTGTTTTAATGTGCCTTTTTTTTTTGTTTTTTTGGAAATCATAACAAACTTCATTAAGAAACAGAATCAGCTACAATCAAACCTCTCAAAAAATCTGGAGCTGCAAACCAAACATTAGGACTAGCATAACAACGAGCTACTCTAGTAAGCCTATGAGCAACAACATTAGCTTGTCCGTTTAACAAACGAAATCGTAAAAGTTTCTTTTAGTCGACAGCAGCACCTGTCTTTGATGAGCGCCAACAAATTGCAGTTAGTGATCTTAATATCAAAAAGAAAATGAGGATTACGATGAATATTAATATATGGCTTTTATGGTAATGTAAAAGAGGGAATAAAAGCTTCAAGCTTCTTTGCGGCGGCTCTGCATTTTGAAAGAATACCATGTCTTAAAGATCGGATCCTTAGCCTGTTTCTCCATCAGGCCCATTATTCATCTATTTAAATATGAAAAAAAAAATTTAATTCGATAGATTTAATTTTAATTAAATTATCTATATTTTGCTTTTAGTTAGTTTTTCCTTTCCATCGGAAACATTTTGACTCGGTTTGTAGAACTAGGTACCTCGGTGCTCTAATTTTTATTAGAATCCTTTCAAGCGTCTCAATCCTTTTGTTTTTCATCATTTTGATAAATGTCACTGATTAAATTCCCAATTTTTAAAAACCTAATGGAGAGAGCTGATGATATGATGGACCATTAACCTTAAGATACATATTATATGAACTTAACTTAGAAAAAATTTGAAATCCGCCACTGAAGCTTGTTTATCTTTCATTTCATTTATGCCATCATGCCATATGACGAACTGCAGAAATCCCAGATGTGATACAAGCAGCGCTGGTGAGCAAAGTCGTGAGCCGCTGTACTGGTATCCTGTTCTCATGCCAAAATATGAGTTTTCCATTAAAGGGGGGAAAACAGTTAAGTAATAGTTTGATGAAGTTACTGGATATCTATTCTGTTCCCTCCTTGTAAAATGGTTAATGAGCCACGCAGAACTAGTATTGCATATCCCATTTGTAATCCAAAACCATGATACTAACATTGCATACCTTACGGCCTCTGTGCACCATGACTGACCGACGAAATAGAAATGGAAGTAATGGAGTAAGCATCATGAGAAAAAGATAGAAGTGATACAATTCTATGAGAAAAAAAAAATTATGTAAAATAAATTTTATTAGGAAAAGTTACACCAGGAAAAATAATGTTCCATTAATTCACTTATTAGAAATGTAATTCCAGACAAGATGCATATGAATATAATGGGAAAAGGTAATGATCTAATTGTTGCAGTTACCTCAGAAGGCCCGCCAAAATTGCAAAAGGCAACCAGAGTCTGAATTAAACCAAATAGTTGGTGAGAATCAAATTCTATGGGCTTCTTGGGGTATCGACAATTCAGCATAGTCATCCACCATGACCTGTGTTTCAATTGGCCAATGAGCCGAAAGGATTATTCATTTAGAAGACTTCACCAAGCACCAAAAAATAAAAAAACAAACAAATTTACAGTACCTCGAATAAGTGGCCACGACAAGTGTACTCCACATATAACTGCTTAGGTTCTCCAGGACAAGGATCACAGAAGCCCATAATGCCAGACTTCTTAACACCCTCATGAAGCTGCACCACCATGTTGAAAACCAAAACTTGAATGAATGTCTAAGTTATGGAAACTATAGGGACATTTTAAGTGACTTGCTCAGATAACAGTTCACTGGGATAAAAGCTGTAACCAAACATATAGCAGAAAATGCAGAAATAAGATGTATATTAGGTGCTTCCACACCATTATCTGTACACAGGTCTATTATGTAACCACTGTCTTCATAACTTCCAAAATCTCTGATTCTCTCGCACTTCCAACGCTAGAAAGAAAAGAAACACAGAGATGTGCCTATGCACAAGTGCACTTGCGTGCAAACAAAATATTATAAATGCTTCATCCAGGAATTGCTTCAAACACGTAATACAATGATGATATGCTCAGTGCATCTTGTCAGGAAGCTGCAATGTTTTCTATTTTCTTGGTGTGTTAGGTTCTAACATAGAGAAACCGCAAGATGTTATCTAGATGGTGTGGATTATTATGAGATAATATTTCTTTGCCTCATTGTTCTTTTGGATATTAGTGAACTTCTGTATTTTAGCTTTCCTGAGGTAGCATACCTTGTATTCTCCTTGTGTGCTAGATTAAATCCTTTGGATTTTCATCCAAAATTATACATATCTATTCTGCTTATAAAGGAGATTGTGTAAATTTGTTCCAAAATTCTACTATAATTTCCTAACTAGATGAAAGCCATAATTTGCAGTTGCAGAATCAGAAATCTTGTCAAAAACAAATAGAAACCATACACACACTACAGAAAAGACATTTCATAACCCGAAACAATTTTTGAAGGATTCATCAGCATGCGAATAGTCGATTAAGGAAAGAGACCACACTATTCAATTCCAAGTGCGTTGAGATTAAGGTTTGATTGAATTAATAGGTTATTGAGTTTTTTTTTTTAAAAAAAAAAGGAAAAAACTGAATTTGTATTGGTGGACCACACAAAAAAAGAAAAAAATGAAATGAAAAAAACACATATTAAGAAGAAGAAATGGATTAAGAAAATATATACCTTCAATTGTCCAGAATCATTAACCAGGAAATTTAGAGGTATTGTCACATCAATGACTTCCGAAGATGATTCGTGATTTACTTCTCTTGATTTATCTCCTTTCTTCAAAGCTTTGCGACTTCCATACAGTGCCTTAGTAATAACCAGTCCATCTGTTTCTACTTGCTTATTTCTTTTCCTATTGGCAACATTTTGTAATAATTGCTGAGCTTTTTCTGCTGCTGTCCTTGCCTCCTGAACCTGCAAAAGATTCAGAATATATCAAGCTACCAAAAATGTTGGATACTTGAAATGCTTAGATTTCCAGAAAGGAATGTTAAATTTGAAATCCTGCCAAGTTATTTCTTTCAATATTAAGGCTAGAAGGAAAAAGAAATGCATAAAGAGATATGCACACCTACAAATGCACTTGCAGGCAAACAAAATTTTTCAAATGCTTCTTCCTGGTATGGCTTCAAACATGCAATACAAAAAGACAAGCTTCGTGCATCTTTCGTAAAGCTGGAATGTTTTCCATTTTTTTCATTCATGTTTTATAGGTTTTAAATGTAGAAAACTTCCAAGACATATATATGGCATGGATGGATGTCAGATAATATTTTCTGTCTCATTGTTCTTAGATATTATTGAACATATTCTGAGGTATGTACCTTGTATATTCCCTATGTGCTTAATTTTACTCTTGGGTTTTCATCTAAAATTATTCATATCTTATTCTGCTTTTGAAGGTGATTAATATGCAAAATTTCTTCCAAATTTCTATCTGATAATTGTCTAAGTGGATTGAAACCCTAATTTGCTGATGCAGAATGAGAAAGTTTGTGAAGGCCTATCGATTGGGGAGAAGGTCCTGCTATAGAATTCAGTTTCAACTGGCAGTTCAAAGTAACATGCATGACTAATTCTTCTCAGTCAAGGCCTATCAATTGTGCATGACTAATCCAAGAACAAATTCTCCTCAATGTGCATGGATGTCAAAATAGCATCATTCAAGAAATAACTAATGAAGTGACAGACGCTGGCATATAATTTAAGTTAGCAGCACTAAAAGTGATCTTGCAGAAAAGCAAACAGAAACTTGTCTGGGTACAAGGGTAATCATTACCTGTGCAGAAGTTTTCTCTTTATTCTCTAAAGCCTTCTGCTTCTCCCTTTGCAGGCAATAAGGTTTGATGACAAATTTCTGCAGGTGTACACATAAAATAAACGATTAATATCAACGCAGATGAAAACTCTTCCGCCAAACAATTCAACCAACTTGAAGGGCAATTTCACTAAACATTTTCAAATTCTAAGTTTGGTTACGAATTTCCATTGAAATAAAATAAAGCAAAAAAAATTGTGTTTCAAAAACATGAATCCCATCATACACATATGGCATGGATGGATCTCGGATAAATTTTCTTTGATTCATTGCTCTTTAGATACTGTTGAACATAGTCTGAGGTACCTTGTACATCCCTATGTGCTTAATTTTACCCTTGGGTTTTCATTTAAAATTATACATATCTTATTCTGCTTATCAAGGTGATTAATGTCCAAAATTTCTGTCTGATAACTGTAGAAGTAATTTGCTGTTGTTGCAGAATGAGAAAGTTCATCAAGGCCTATCAATTGGGTAGAAGGTCCCGCTATAGAATTCAGTTTCAGATGGCAGTTCAAAGTAACATGCTTTCTTCACCTGAACACAGTTTCTGTACATCTAACTTCTGGTGACATAAAACTTAATTTGAAGACCTAAAAAACTGCAGCAAGTACCTAATTTATCTTTGAGACATGGTTAATTATTTAAACGAGAGAGAGACAGAGACAGAGAGACATGGTTGACTAGCCAAGAATTGATTTTAAATATAAATCCAATCTACAAAATGAAAACAAAAAAAGAAAAAGAAATAAAGAGAGGAGAAAGGACAAGGGCTTAAACTTGGAATTCTGACTTAGGGATCCTAAATTGAAATCTAAAACTGAACGAAGGGTGGGAGGATTCATGGGATAGGGAGGAGTTCCCTGTTGTGTGACACAAAGCCTAATAAGCCTCCTAATATGAAGTGGGAAAGAAAGAAAGAACAAAGAGGATCCAGGGCTCAACTGTGCATACATCAACTTTGACAGGCTTTAGCACACAAGACCAAGGTGAATATAAAAGAAAAGCATATCTATTTTAGCCAACATCCTTCAATAACTCCAGCTTATTTAACATGGATTTAAAGTCGAATGACCATCAATAACGAAGTTGCATATGGGTGAATGAGAGTATAGCATTTGTAATAACCTTGAGTAAAAAGTAAAGTGAAGTAGGAAATAGGAACGCTCCGGTTGCAAAAGCCAGATTGAAATGCCTGGAAAGCAACACCTGCACATAACAATCCATCAGCAACAGGAAAAAACTGGAGGGCAAAACAGTGATATTCTCTTCTTTTGTTTCAAAAATATATAAATATATATATATATATATATTTTATCAACCTAGGAATCAAAAGCATCAAAAATCAGAAGAAAGAGTCAGCTGAAGTGAAAAATAGAGACATGCCAAATTTTATTATGATTTAAATTGAGTTTCCTGTGTCAAAACAAGATTTGACAACATACAAGTAAGTGATATTCTCCCTTTATTTCAAAAAAAAATTATTTTATCAACCTAGGATTCAAAAATTCAACAGAAATCAGAAGAAAGAGTCAGCTGAAGTGGAAAATAGTGACATGCCAAATTTTATTATGATTTAAATTGAGTTCCCCGTGTCAAAACAAGATTTGACAACATACAAGATCTATGATCACTGTGAAGAACAGTAGAGCAAAGAAACAAGAGAAGCTTCGACTTGAACAAATACTTGTCATTTGAAATGCAAAAATGAATTTGAAAATAATGTGCATGCATGAGTGTGTATATGTATATGTCTACTCCATGACTCACATCCAAACAATCTGAACTAAATTTTGAAACATATCCACATATATTAAAACTTTATATTTATAGCTTAAAAACATCTTCGTAGCATTACAAAAAAATTTCTAACATTTGACACAAATGCCTACCTCAAATATTGGACTATCAAGACATTGTCAAAAATCAGTTGACTGCTTTAACAATGAATTTATCGCAACTTTTCCATTCATCATTTTGTTAGCTCTAGAAAATTTTGAAGCTATAGTTACTTTGTCAAGCACTAGCAGAGGACTGGAGCCATCCATCAAATCAAAGTAATCAACCAAACTAAAGGAATCGAGACGCTTAACTTATTTGTATCTAGGTAGAAGACTTCTAAATTTCCATCACATTTCTATGATTGGTCAAACAATAGCCTTCAAGCTGTAAAATTATACCAAGCAAGAATTTATATCACAGACCAAGCACATAGGGATGAAAATGTCAAGCAAATATGACATGCCAAGTTGAAGCAAGAGAAAGGATAAGAATTGCTCACAGGAACAATCAACTTTTGTCCACCCCGATGCAATTCAAATTTCCAAAAGATACCCTGCCAACAGAAGAACATAAGGTTTTCATTTGACAGAAAAGCAGTAACAACCTCGAAGGAAAATAAATAAATAAAAGCTAAATATTTGGCATTTCTTGGATTATGCTTAACTCGGTGGTTCATCAGTTCACATACTAGACTGGGTCCAACAAAGAAATGAGTGGTTTAGCACCTTTACAGATGCTATCAATGTTTTTATTCTTTCTTCCTCTTTCTCAATAGGAGCTTCAGCACTTGACCAAGAAGGCCATACAGTAGTTTTTTAAGAAAAAGGAATTCCAAAACTAGTACTGGAATAAGATCTGTCAGCTTTCAGCACTGTTTTGAATTTACTATTGACCTCCCATATCTTCAACCAATGGATATTTTTCACTAGAAATTAACAAAAAATAGAAAGTTAACACTATGCAAATGAGTCTACCAAAGTTGCAATGTGACTATGCCTTTCGATAAAAAAAAAAAAAAGAATTTCCACAAAATTTTCCATTAGAATTTTGTTACTAACTTTTAATACAATAAAGAATTTATGAAGAAACGCTAATATCAGTGCATATACATCTGAATAATGCTTATATGTCCAAAAAACCAATTCAATGGTTCCTAAACATCTCCTAAAAAATCAAATTTTAAAAATAGCATTGTTTCCTTTTTCTTTATAAGGAGAATGACCATAGATTATGACTTTGATTATAAGGTAACCTCCTTTACTAAGAACCACAAGGAAACAAACAATTAATGAAGTAACACCCTTTAATCATACTAATTACTTAAGGACACCCATGCAAAAGCCCCATGAAGTAAAACCCACAAAGAAGCTAAGAAAATTGCATCAGCACACAAAATTAACCACAATAACAAAATTAACTTAACAACACCAGTGCATAATATCTATTTCATTTCTCTATTACCTGAATTCCTATTGCATACATCATTCTAACAGTGCTGAATTCAGATAATTTTCTTCCACCACCAACTTCAATCTCCAGAGTAGTACTGCATCATCAACATCTACAATTATAGAAGAAAACTCTGGTGTTCTTGATCAGTTAATGGGCTGAAATATAAAATATATTGCAGAAAACTAAATCAACTTTATTTACAATTGCTTGAAGTGTAATCTACAAGAGATGTGCCACTGTATCACACCCCCCCCCCCCCCCTCTTGATAATTCAAACTACCTAACCTTAACTTAGAATTTTAGATTATTATGTACTGGTTGACTATTCATGATTCCATAACTGGATCAATAATAATTAAAACTCATGAAATCTTATGGTCAATCTTCGTTTAAAATGATGCAGTAGAAAGCATCATGGGAACTGAAGAACATGATCAACTGTTGACTCTTACATCCACCTAATTATACCTTATTAATATTAGCATTATATATCATATGCAACATTATATAGGATGAAGGTGGTCTTAGCTCGATAGAGCTTGTTCAGTTATACACTAAAACCTTTGGTTTGGTTGAGTTGTAACGTAAATAGTACAAGATAACACAAGATGAAGCCAAAGTAGAAAATATTGATTCATTTCTTAGGGGCAAGAATCTAGGGTTAGCTCTCATCAATAAGTTGAAAAATAATTATTTGCTTCATTATGTTGCGCATCAGCACCAACTGACTTTTTTCCACCCCAAAGAAAGAAAAATAACGCCAAGCACAATCCAAGCTTAAGTGTTTTGACTTACTACTGTTTACAAGATTATCCAATTTAAAATGGTGAGGCAATTCAGCCTAAAGTGATTCTCATAAAGTTGGTGGCAAGGTCATATGCACATCCCAGGAACAATTTATAACAAGTTGCAATAGGTGCTGAGAGCAAAGCATCTCGCAGTTTCTTACCCATGTTACCACAATATGCTGCACCTCCAGCAATTTGCTTTCCAGATTCCGAATTATGGAACATTAACGATTTGGAATGCTTCAATCAGCGTTCCAATATGCAAACAAGCATTGGAATAGAATTAACCAATATAAGTCGGACAAATCTTAGATAAAGTATTTATCACCTGGAATTTAGATTTTGGATAATTTTTTAGATCATTTAAGCAATTAACACAAAACTTTTAATAGAAACTAAATTATTATATTTATAGGATACTAAAAAATTTTAATCGTTATTCTTATTTTAATTAAATCCAGCACAAGATTATATGCATATAATTCATTACAGCATGAATTATCAATATGTAACATGTAAGGTTTATCTATATTTTATCCATAAACTAACATCATGACAGACAGAGTGTAAAACAATATTTTACAAGCAAAAACAAAGGATGACATAGCAAACTAATAAATTTGAATATCACAATATGCCAACAATATTAGTTTCCATAACGGAAATGTTATCCATGTAGTTTTCAGCACATACTTCCCAAATCTTCCTGCAATACGACCATGCGATTTTGATGAAAAGCGGCGAGTGTAATGAGCTGATGTTCCAAAAGAACTTGTACCAATCTGTGGTAATTAAAAATTTAAGCAAAAGAGGGATAAAGAGAATGAAACTATTAAAAAAAACATTTCTTATATAAATCTTCTAAAAAGTAGCCAAAACGAGTCATTTGAAAAATACCAATTTTAAAGGGAATAAATGGAAATATGCATTTAACAATGACACTGAAGACCAACAGAAATTGTACAGTCAATCAATTGGTTATGGATAAATCCAGGTTATGGAAGATCCTTACTATTTATAATACCTTTGCACTTAACTAGCAACAAGAAGGTATGCCTTAAAATACTGAATGAAAATTTGTGGATTCAGAATGTCATTAAAAATTACTCCCTTAAATAAATCAGTTAAAGCATGCAAGATATAACTTCAAAAATTTTAGGCAATATATTTGGAGCAATGCTGATATATTTATTTTTCCATCCTCAAAATCCTTTCTAAAGTTCCATAGGAATATTTAGCCTAAGTTTCCTGTTAGCCTAAATAGCAAAAATAGATGCACCTTCAACTCTCCAGCAGCGGACATCTTTGTGTCCTTCTTTTGCCATCCAACCGATATTGATGATTCTCGACCTAGCATAAGCTGTATCTGGTTACAGAAGGGTTACAAACCAACAGAAATTGAAAGATGTTAGATATTGAAAAAAAGGCTAAACATTTTGTATACTGTTTAAGTCTATAAAAATCCTGACCGTATCAAATTTACACATTTGAGTTTTGCATTAGTTCCTCCATAAGATATTTAATTCAACAATAAATATGCCACTCTTTAGTCTTTAATAGATGGAATTAATTGTGGGGCCCAGCTCCCCTCTAGTGTTTTTACCCTCAATCTTCCTCAAGTCACTCTGTACATTAAAGACACCTCATAAAAAATAATCCAATGGCTAAGACTCTCCCAGGATTTCAACACTGGTTTCCTCAATTAATTGGTAAAAGACTTTTATTCCAGGTTTAGGCTCCCATAAATGTCACTTCCCACAGCCAAACCACATTTCGCTGTCTCTATTAAGTGTGTTAAGAATGTTACCAACAAAAAAAAAAAGTTGTTATCAATGAATCTTTCTCCCTCTCAAATAGACAATATGCTTTTGATTCAAAAGCAACCTTCAAATAGTCTATGGAGGAAAAACAAATAAGACAATGGCACATTCAACAAAAGAAAAATGGAGAACAGAATGATCTGGAGGGTCATTAATTGATTTTGGTAAGAGACTGGAAATAAATCTTGTATAATCATATGGAACATAAGTCAAGGATTCTCATGTATTTTTATAGTTGTATATAAAAATGTACCAGTTCTATTGACAAGGGTGTCAACATCAGGAACATCTCTAAAATTATGATGTATTGATCTCATTTCCATAAATTTTTCTATCTAATCCATCAAACATGAATATGAAGCTGGTTACATCCCATCAATTTGCAGGATTGCATTGTGTGATTTTGGCTTTTGAGGTTTACAGTGCGTTCAACATTTTTACGGAAGTTGCCTGAGTTTAGCAGATAACTATAGAATTCTAATTGATGCTTTTTAAAACAAATGGTCCCAACCTTTTTCTTTTCTTTAATGAGGTGTTTTCTATCTAGAGGGGATCTTGAAGAAAATTGAGGGTAAAGAGATGTGAGGGAGTCAGACCCTTAGTTGTGTGCAGAGTTGTGATCAACTTACTAAATTTCTTCATCATATATATAAATGCCACATCATATGCACATGATAATATTACAAAACATAAAACAAACCAAAAGGTATAAATAAGACCAATTTAAATAAAAAAAAGCATACATTTCCGCTTGTTGTTTCAGAGAGTTGGCGGGTCCAAGTATTGGAGAGATTGATTGATCCATCTGCTAAAGACTTTGCAATGGTAATTGTTGCAGTTGAGTGTAAAGAGAGGTGACTGGAGAAAAGAAAGCAAATGAATAAAGTAATTACAAATGCTCTAGGTAGTCATACAGACCTTAGAAAACCAAATGTCCTACCGTGTAGTTTGTACTCCAATAAGTGCTCGTAAACCAGCTGAGGCCATAAATTCTATGGATGAAAATGAAGAAAGCTGATGCCTAAGCACAGCGCTAGCAGCTGCACCACCAGAATTTTCCTGAACTTCCAAATTTCCACCAATAGCGATGGTGTTACGTTTTGATAATTGGGAATGAACTTGACTAGACATAGCCATTCTGAAAAAGAAATAACAAAAGATAAGTTTCCCAACAAAATGAGCACAATATACAACAGAAGAAAAATGCATGCAATGACAGTCTTTGGGAAATCAAAGACTATAATGACATTTACAAAAAGGTTATCTCCTATTTTAACCATGATAGCTCATTACAGACAGTTTAACATTAACATGCATAGGTATCTTCTATAAGTATGTACATATGTGTGTGTGTGTGTGTGTGTGAGAGAGAGAGAGAGAGAGAGATCCTTAAATTTTTTTTTTTTTTTTCTATTGCATGCT
Organism: Omphalea diandra; assembly: GCA_949677035.1. Classification (NCBI taxonomy): domain Eukaryota; kingdom Viridiplantae; phylum Streptophyta; class Magnoliopsida; order Malpighiales; family Euphorbiaceae; genus Omphalea; species Omphalea diandra. Next base: position 7,988 of record CATIWR010323608.1, on the reverse strand, counting down.
CCATGCACATGCTGAAAGTGTTCGGTAAGCTACAAGGAGGCGTCAATTGACAACACAGCAACTATTCAGCAAGTTCTGATTATCAGAAGAGCATAAACTTAAAATCAGAGGAGGGGTACTGTACCCTCTCATTATGCCATCACCATCCAGAAACCGTGGCAAAGATAAGTTGGCCAATATTGTACCAGACGGTCGGAAATGTGCTGCCACCTTTTCTTGTTCTTTCCTCTGTCGTAATCTTTCAAGTTCCTCTTTCAACTCTTCTGGTTTGTTCAGCTTTGGACCAAGTTGCAAACCTGAAGTTAACCCTTCCATACCATATATGTCATATATTTGCCTTTTAGTCTCATCTGATAATATTTCATATGCCTCACATATTCGTTGAAAGTTCTGTGTAGCTATTTCCTTCATCTGAATATGAGTTCCAAAAAACAAATAAGAAAACGGAGAGCCTAACTTTTTGGATTATAACCTTAATCAAAAGAAACCATAAAATGCAAATTCTGAATCAAAATGGCACACCGAATAGCTACACAGACTAATCCTGAAGTGAAGTAAATTTTACAATTCAAATAATGGATTCAAGTCAGCCGCTCCAATATTAGCGTTGAGAAGAATATTACCATGAGAAGAGATTATATAAAAGGCAGGTCTCCCCAGCTTAGATTGCAGGAGGGGTGGAAAAAAAGGTCCAATGGTTCTTGTTTGCCCCTGAACTATCGTAGTAAGTGCTAGTGGCTACCAGGGCATATATAATTGAGACAACGATGTCTCTCTCTTGTAGGTACCATAAATTTCCATTTCAACGGAGTAATACAATTGTATTTGGAAGAAAAAATAGGGAAACAATGGCTCTGTATATATACTCTTAAGCACGGTGAATGAATAATAATGGAAATAAAACCCACCCAAATTTTGTACAAACATGACAAATGTTAGCAGCACCTTCCTACAGTCCACACAAAACTAGTCAAAACTGATCAAATAACATCATCAAAAGCAGAATTACAATGCTTAACATTACGAACTTTGCATGGACACAAATGAACTTGATTCTTTTATGATCAAATTCATAGCTATCACTACAGTTTCCCACCATTAGATTGAAATCCTTCTACTCTTTTCCAGGTTATTCACACACACACACACACACACACACACACACACACATATATATATATATATATATATATATATATATAAAGCATTCTAAATCAAAGTAAAACAATTCAACAACTTAAAACACAGCTATTAGATTAAAAAGAACAAATAGTGAGTTGAATTCATGTGAAAAAAAAAAAATGAAAAGAAGTAAATTAGGGGATGTACATGGAGGTCTTGGTATTTATCAGGATGGTAGACTTGGGCCCAGTGACGATACGCCTTTCGGATATCTTCGTCAGTGGCCTCCGGCGATACTTGCAGCACCGCGTACAGCTCTCGCTTCGGTGGTGCTCCTCCTGCCTCTCCGTCATCCATCTCTCTAATCCAATTCTAATTTAATTCATAGAAATGATTGGTTGCTAATTGAGTACAGTTGATTGCTAAGCTTTTGTGAAAGTGGGGTTTTAGTTTAGGGGTTTTGGGTTTTCTGCAAGAGCAGTGGTGTTTCAGCGCCGATTCTTAGGGGCAAAGATAAGGTCACCTGTCTGTCACTTTGATGGATTCTCCCCGAAAGAAAAGGTTTCGAGCATCTTCATTTCACTAATTTTTCGTTCAGCAACGGGCTAAGCCCAGTACCGCGGTTTAAGGCTCAGGTCAGGTGAATGTGACGATAGGATGACTGCACCAGCACTTTTCCCTTAAAACTAGGTGATTGACAGAGTAATTTGAAGCCATATGGAGAGCACACATAAACATAAAAAATATTTATATTATTACAAGAAGAATTGTTGTGAATAAGATAAAATAGTGATTGTTTATGTGAAAAAATATTAATTATACAATGAAAGTGAATTTTAAAAAATTGGTTTTCTCTTCTTTCATGACTTAAAATAATTATAGTTATTATAAGTATTAAATATATAGATTATTTTGTAAAATAAGCAATCAATTTTGAAATATCATCACTTTACATAAAAATCATATCTTAATAAATATTTTATATTATCAAGATATATTTATAAAATTAAATATGGTAAGGAAAAAGTGATTAATTACATAATATTTTTAATTTTTATTAAAAATAATAAAAATAAAAAATATAGAACATTTTGCTATAAAAAGAAATATACATAATACTATGCAAAATTATCAAATAATTAGAGTTATTAATATTATTAAGTAAGTTTATTGATTATTTTGTAAAGTGAATAGATCAACTTTGAAATATCATCACTTTACATAAAATCATATCTTGACAAATATTTTGTAATATCAAGATATATTTTATTTGGATATATTTTGTAAAATTAAATATGATAAAAAAATATTAATTACATAATTCTTAGTATGTTTACTAAAAAATAAAAACTATAAAAAGTTAAAGAAGTGTAGCATATTTTATAAAGAAATATACATAATAGTATATGAAATTGTAAAATAATTAGAGTTTATAAAGAGAGAAAACCAACTTTGAAATATCACTATTTTATATAAAATTATATATTGATAAATATTTTATAATATCATAATATATTTGTAATATTATGATATATTTTATAAAATTAAATATGGTAAATATGATTAGTTACATAATCCTTTATCTATGTACTAAAAAAATAAAAACTGCAAAAAAGTTAAAGAAATAGAGAATCTTTTATAATAAAGAGAAATGTAATAATACTATATGACATTACAAAATAATTAGAATTATTATAATTATTAAGTAATTTTACAAATTATTTTATAAAGTGAGAAAATCAATTTTAAAATATCATCACGTTATAAAAAAATCATATTTTGATAAATAGTTTATATTATCAAGATTTATTTTATAAAATTAAATATAATAAGAAAAAATGTTTAATTATATAATCCTTCTTATTTTTACTATGAAACACTACAAAACATCTAAAAAAGTTTAAGATATTTTTTAGGAAAGACAAATGCCTAGAAATATATATAAAGTTACAAAATAATTAAAGTTATTATAAGTATTAAGTAATTTTATAGATTATTTTATAAAATGATCAAATTAATTTTTAAAAATTGTCATTTTATATAAAAATTATATCTTGATAAATGTTTGGCAATATCACAATCTATTTTATACAATGATTAAATCAATTATTATACATCAACAATTTATATATAAATCTTATTTTTTTTCCACATATTTTATACAATGGAAAAGGAGGCAAAGGTCTCGCCTCTTATTTATATAACTTTGAGGTCGCTCTCGAACAGATTTTATATATATATATATATATATAAAAGATTTGTTAATTGTTATTATGATGGTCTTTTTTTTTTATTACAACTATTCTCAACTAGAGTTACCACTATTAATTAAGTGAAATCAAAAGATAACATTGCGAATCGGCTAATCAAAAGTTAAATAGAAAGAGGGTTAGTAAATCATCAAAGAAAATGAAACTAAAGCTGAGAAAAAAGTGATAAGTCAATACAAAGCAAACTCAACCTAATTAACTAGAGATCTCAAGATCTAGATTAAATTGGACAACTTAGTTGTAAATACTCAATGTAGACATTATGAAGGTTAACTCTCTATCTATTTCTATGATAAAAAAAAACAATGATATTCGTAAAAAAAAAAAAAAAAAGGTAAGCCATGCTTTTTATTATTCTTATACATCAAAAAAAATTAAACAAAATAATGCAAGTTAATCTTAATTAAGAAATCACCTATCTGAGAGATAAGTAAGGCTACTTCGAAGGAGAATTGTATAGGTTAAATTTTTAAAAATTCTCTAAAGTATATCATCATTTATACAAAAAACAGTTGTTTAATAACATCGCATCTACTGATCAACTAGTAAAGTAAATATATCATCATAAAAAAAGATTCAAAAGTTAATGTCTACCTATCTTATGCATGTTTCTGCCATTAAACTCTATCACCATATCCTTTTTTTTTTTTTGTGCATTTTATTTCATTTGTATGAAGGACTATTGAAGATAGTTTATAAAACCACGATGGAATAATATTTTGACGTTTAATTTTGAGTAGGGTTTGATTTATTCATTTACCGTCTATGAAAATTTAAAAATAATATATGCTTAAAATTATACAAGTATGAATGAGAAATTGAGATTGAAAGTATTCCACATAGAAAATGACTAACATGTAACAATAGAAGAATTAACGTGGCTAATTCTATAATTGATGAAATTAATTAAATTTAATTTTATAATAATATAATTTCATCTAATTAATTTTATAACTACTGAATTAATTATCTTAAGTATTTGATTTTATAGCTCATAAATTAATTAAGATTAATTGCAGATAATTTTTTTCACTTAATCATCTTAATTAATAAATAACTATTGAATTAATATAATATTAATTTTAAGGAGCGTCACACTTTTACTTTCTTCTTGAGACTTTAGATATCAGAATTAGTATCAAAATTGTTCTAATTCAAAATAGTTTATTATCTCTTATTTCTCAATATTTTTTTTCCAATTTAGTGTGATGATGTTTTGACAAATTCAGTTCATTGGAAAAAGTATATTTCTTGGTGTTCGACTTTTGCTTTATTTTCCATTATATTATAAGAGACAGACGTTATTTTATCTTCAAGGATCAATGATAAGAGGCGAATATATTTTAAGAACACTGTATAAAACACGGGTCTTGAACTTGCACCTTCTACTATAATCTTTTTTATCATTTTCTTACTATTTTTGTTTCGGTTATATTTTTCATATGCTACATTTTATTTCGGATCATGAAAACAGTACTCACACTTGCCTTGAACATGGCCTTCTAAAATTCAATTATAGATTTTTTTTTTTTTTATCCTTTTGGGATCTGACCACATATTTGATAAAGTTTTAGTTGCCCTTTATGCAATTTTTACCGGGTGGATAAAGCTTCAAGCATAGTGCTGTAATTCCAAATTTGCCACATGAAAAAAAAAAATTATACATAACGGTGTAATATTTTCTAAATTACGATCACTTACAAATTTATATTAACTGTTCTCTTATCCTAACTATTAAGCCTTTGTTTAACTTCCAATAACATAATCTGCTGAACAAAAGGATTCATTTAATCAAACTTTGCGATTTGTAATTTTCTTTAATTATTTATAATAAAATAAAATAAATCATCATCATCACTCTTAAAATAACATTTGATTAAAAGATAAAACATTTGTTTCTTATTTTCATGAACTTAAAAAAAACATATGGGTTCATCATCAATCTTTAAAAAAAATATTTGACTAACCAATTTTTGGTGCACTAATTGTGCAGGAAAGAAGAAAAGAAAAGAAAAAATTTAATTTTCTTCTATCATTTAGATGTTCGATTAGAATGAGAAAGAAATTTAAAATTCATTTGTAAGAGAAATAAAATTATAAATTATAAATTTATCTTTTTAACCACATTATTATTAAAGTAGATGATATAAAAAAAAGTAAGGATATTTTTATAAATTCAAATCTCTCACACTTATCAATTCTTGTTTTTCTCAATTTCTTTTCAAAATGAAAAAAAAAATATATATTTATTGATCTTAAAGTCCAATTGAGAATTTTTATTTTTATCTTTTTTACTATTTAAATAAAGAAATTAACTTCAATTACATTTTGTTTTCTTTTCTTTTCTTTCCACTTCTCTCAAAATAAATAAAGAATTTAACTTTTCCTTCTCATTTTGAGAAACAATTGACAATATATTCTTTAGTAGATAGAGACACAAAATGCTGGTAATATATGATTAATGACCATTTTTACTCTTAAATTTACCTGTTTGAAATAATTTTGTTCTTCGCATTTTGTTCGAAATTCTTTTGCTCATGAATTTATTTGTTTGAAGCTCTTTGCTGATGAATTTATTTGTTTTAAACAATTTTGCCGCTCACAGTTCATGAATTTATCTATTTTAAACAATTTTGTCGCTCACAGCTCATGAATTTATCTGTTTTAAGCAATTTTGTCACTTACATTTTGTTTGAAAATCTTTTGTCCCTAACGTTAATATAACTCAGTTATATTATAATTTAAATAGTAAAAAATTCCTTCTTTTTATTCAGTTTTTCATATCATTTTGATTTAAATAATTTATATTCATTTCAATTAAATTAATTGTCATGTCATATAAGTTTATAAGATTAGTTAATATCATTTGTAATAATGACAAATGTGTCAGGTTATATTAACATTAGGGGCAAAAAAGCTTCAAATAAAATGTGATGGGTGAAATTGTTTTAAACAGATAAATTTAAAAGTAAAAAAATTTCAAATAAAATATGAGAGGTAAAATTATTTCAAATAGATAAATTTAGAAATAAAATTGGTCACTAGTCCTGATAATATGGAGTACTTTTTGACAAATAGTTTGATTTTTAGATACAAGAGGATGAGAAGAAGAAAATAAGTTGTGATGCAGCATTAATTTAGATTAAAGATGGTTTTTTTTTTTTTTTTGGATTTTAGGTTTCTTTGATGAAGAAACAACAAAACATGGGAACGTTTTTCTCACTATTGGTCATTGTACGGGTGGTAAAATTTATCTTTACCCATTTATTTATTTGTATTTATTTTTTAAAAATTAGGTATGGTAATAAATGGATAGTTACATTTTAAATAAGTATTAAATTGGTCATTACCTACTTAACTCTAATAATATATGAATAAAAATAGGTCGAATAAGAGTACCCATTTAATATCCATGCAAAATATACATCACTAAAAATAAATATTATTTTATACAATTAATATAAAAAATTCATATATAAATAAAATATACATTTAAAAATGAAAAATATTTTAAATATACATTTTATAGAATAATTATTAATATCTAAAATTTTCAACTTTTTAAAATTTCATTATTTATGCAATTCATTAATTATTTATTTTTTATTAGTTTAAGTCATAAAAATTTCACTCGAATCAAAATAAATAAAAATAAGTAATATAATCTAAAAAATTCATTAGAATTCTAAAAAATAGAATGCAAAGATTTTTAAATTAAAAAAAAAAACCATATGTCTAGATACTAAAAATCATGGTCTTTCATCTTAACTCGTGTATGACTTACTTGTCATTCATTACCATTTTATTTTATTGTTTCATGCACACACTCACATGAACTCTTAATATTCATGCATGTATAACGCACATGTCATCTTTCACTTCACCTGTAGAGGATGGTGATACCTAACCATTATTTATCTCTTTTTATATAGGATAAAATTAAATAAAATATATAAATAAAATGAATATATTAAATAAAATATGTATTTAAAATATATGTTAAAAAAAATTTATAAAAAATAATGTAATATATATTAAAATAAATTTATAAATAAAATAATGAAACATATATTAAAGATTAAATGGATAAATGAGTGAATATGAATTACATAGAGTTAAATGAATATAAATGCTTATATATAATAATAAATAAATCATAAATAAATAAAAAAAATTATTTATTATTTTACCTATCATGATCTTACTCATAGACATCCTAACCCACTAATTTACCATCTCTAACTGTAATCGGGCAACAAAGACACGTTGTTTTGAGAGAAATTCTTGAATTGGAGCCATTTTCCAAGCATTGTGGAGACTCACAATTTTGAATAATGTGAGTGGTCTGTTATTGTTGGGGAAGTGCAGTTGAATAATTATTGCTATACTAAAGATAGGTCGGTCTACTGCTATTAAAAAAGTAAAATTAAAAACTCAAAAAAAATTTAGAAAATAGACAAATAGAAAAATTCATTAAATAAAGCATATATATATATATATATATATATATATATATATATATATATATATATATATATATTGTTCAAACACTCTAGATATAATGTGTTTTTATATAAATCTATTAATATTTATATA
>CATIWR010323478.1:0-26908 GCA_949677035.1 Omphalea diandra | reverse complement strand
TTTTTTGCAAGTCCTAATTATCAAAGTTGAGATTACGAAATCATCACTATTGCTTACTAACCTTAAGTGGAGGAGCAGCAAATTATCTAATCTACTCCCTCACACTTAGTTTTTTAAATCCAACTTATTCAAAAAGGAGGTAAGTAGGAGTGAGCAAAACCGAATCAAAACTGAAAAATTGAATCGAATCAATCAATTCAGTTCAATTATTATTTTAATTTGATTCGATTCGATTGTTTTTTTTTAAATTTCAATTTAGTTCATATAGATAAAAACTAAATAAATTGAATAAACCAAATCAAAATAAGAAAAAAAAAATTAATTGTGTAATGCCTTTAAAGGCATTTATGTCTTTGCAATCAAAGAAAATGAAACTCTGTCTTTGTTACACCAACACGTCGTCACTACACTTCCTAGTTCTCTTCTTCTTTCTTCCTTTTCTGATCTTGTCTATCTCATCTTCTCATTCTTCTTCTTAATTTTCTTAGATTACTTATCTCATTTTTCTCAATTTTTTAAAACTAAATAAACATAGTTTTAGACTGATCATCACAAATCTATCTTTCTTTCTTTTTTTTGTATTTTCAAATTATTGATACAGTATTTATATATTCTTTCTTATTTAATATAAATATTGTGTTTATAATAGATTTATATGAGTTTTTATCTCAAAATCTCGTATAAAATGTTTCAAAAAATAGAGGCGAAATCAAATGATTGTTGCAATTGAAGTTAGTTTTCATGGATTTACTTATGAGCCGGCCATCGTCACCTTTCACTCTCTCTCAACAACCACCTCTCAATTGTGTAATGATTATTTTTTTAATTTCAAAATATAATTTTGTTGTATCAATATGTTATGTTATGTTTGTATTTTGATTTATTTATTTAAAAATTTAGAAAATTTTAGATTAATTTTTGTGTAAATTTAATTTTTAAGATTTATATTTTATTCATTTATATTTTTGTAATTAATAATTTGACTTTAATTTATTTATTTTATGATTAATTTTGTAATTGTATTATTAGCTTTATTAATTTTTTCTTCATATAATTTAAATTTTTGTTAACTTTAGTTGTATGATTTTTTTGTTATTAATTATTAATGTAAATGATATTTTAGGGCAATATATTGTTTTATTATCCTGAGTTCACTTTGAATTTTTATTTAATCGATCTGAATGTACAACATTTTACAAAATCGAGTAAAATAATTGAATTGAATTAATTTATTTTAAGTTTGATTTGATTCAATTTTAAAAATATTTTGATTAAATTTGCTAAATTTTTTAAAAATTTAAGTTTTATGTTATTTTATTCTATCTAAACTGAATGCAAGTGCCAGGTGGTGAGGGCTTCTGACCCAAAAAAAAAAAAAACAAAAGGGTAAAGGCCAAATCGAATGGGCGGCGGTGGGTTCCTACTTGCATCGTAGCCAAATCCAACTTGGAGACATTATCCAAAATGGCGTCTTTTTGTTTTTTTTAATTTTACATACGTGTCCTCCGGACGTTTCCCCAGCCAACCAATCACAGCCACTCCCGTAAAGGCGCCAAAGCCAAAAACACAACAACGACATCCCATGCCGGAAGTTTCACGACCTGGGTCCCGCATTTTATCTAATATCCATAACCCCAATCACGTGTAGTCATGTGACAATGACACGTATCACAACCTTCCACCGTAGCTGACATAATCATTCTTATGATGCGTCCCTCTTATCGGGAAATTACAACTTCACCACTTTCTCCAGCGCCGCAAGATTTGACATTACGGGCCAGAATTTTGAAAACCGGTTTGATCCGCCCTGTACTGGTCAAATGGGTATCAATTAGCAGTCTAATATCCTAAAAAGACTAGCATTAACAATAGGCAAAACATAAAAATATATTTTTTTATTCCAGCAATTTAGACAGTTTAGATAAATTATAAAATTTTAATAAATTATTTCTCTATATTTTAAATTTATATTAAATTTCAAATAATTTAATTTTGAAAGATATAAAATAAAATCATAAAAATCGTTCTAAAATTAATAATAATAACATAAAAATTTCTAAGATAAATTTATAATTTTCATTAACTGCAACATAAAATTTCAAAAATTTTCATTATATTTGATTGTTAATGTAATGAAAAATTTTAAAATAAATATGAATGTGCTTATTTAAATTGAGCAGAATAAGTTAAACATAATCTAAAAAATTAGAAGAAGTCAATGCAAATCTCAAAAGTCATAAAAATAATCTCATGTGTATAAAGTTAATTGATTCTGAGATGAGAAGACATAAATATAATACAAGACAAAAGTAATTAATAATAAATGAATAAGAAATTTAATCACTAAAGCCTGCATTTTGACCAATTCAATTCATTTTCTCTCTTTCTCCCATCATACACCGTAAATAGCAAAAGAATATGGTTGTTTGGACTTAGATTAAAAGGATTTGGATGGTTTTTGATGAGAGAAGAGAATCGTCCAAAGGAGTGGTTCGACCTTTGTCGGGGCATTTTAGTAATTACAAAGATCAACTCGCTGGCGGGGCTACTGAACACGTGACAGCTGCCTTATTCATAGGAAACGCTACTATGAAAAAGAAAAGGAATGCAATAGCGTCGCGTCGAGTCGAGGCCATTATACAGAGAAAGAAAAACAGCTAGTGGAGGAGAGAATCTGAATAACGGAGTTAACTCACCGAGTTGAGTGCAAAAAAAGGGGCATCGAAATGGTCCAGATAATGAGAAGTAGCAAGAAATCAGCAGTTAAGGTTAAAGTGGAGGAGGACTCGGTGGAGGATCAACTTGATCCACTCCACAAACGTTCAAAACTCGACTCATCTTTACAGGTCTCACCTCGTTTTTCCTTTCCTTCCAATTTTCTCGCCACCAAACTGAACTGAACTGAACTCTACTTTATTTTTTAAAAAATTCTTTTACGATTTATGTAGGAGATGATACCAGCGACTGTTTCTTTGTGCAATCCGCTTGACGAGCCGAGCCCCCTGGGGCTGCGCCTGAAGAAAAGTCCATCTCTTTTGGATTTGATTCAAATGAAGCTATCTCAACCTAACACCTTCAAGAAAGAAGAAGAAAAAGAGAAAGATCAAAAGGCAGTGCCTGTTACTGATAAGCTAAAGGCGTGTAATTTTCCAGCTACGCTTCTCAAAATCGGGAGCTGGGAGGTATAATAATTGCCTTCTGTGATCATTTTTTGCCTGATTTTGGAATTTTTTAAACAAAATAGATTTTTTTATTTTTTATTTTTTTGGGGGGGTGTGTTTGTAGTATATGTCGAGATACGAGGGGGATTTGGTGGGGAAATGTTATTTTGCGAAGCATAAGCTGGTGTGGGAAGTGCTGGACGGTGGTCTGAAGAATAAGATTGAGATTCAGTGGTCGGATATTGTGGCTATCAACGCTAATTTCCCCTCCCATGATGATCATGGTGCCCCTGAAACCTTGGATGTTGTGGTAATCTCTCTTTATATTCCAAAACCTATAAAATTTAATAATTTTTGTAGTGATTTTAAAAAAAAAAAAAAAAAAAACAAAACAAAACAAGAAGGGGATTATTGTGTTTGGTGTCGTGGTGCAGTTGGCTAGGCAGCCCCTTTTCTTTAGGGAGACGAACCCACAACCTAGGAAGCACACTTTGTGGCAAGCTACGTCTGATTTTACTGGTGGACAAGCCAGCATCCACAGGTACTTAACTAACTCTATTTCTTTCAACTCTTTTTTCCTGCTTTAAGTAAATTTTGTTATTTATGTTTTGTTGTTCCATGTAATAGTAGTTGTACCTATTAGTCTGTGGTTGTAATATTGTTGCCTTTTTTTTCCCATTACAAAATGGTGAATAAAACCCAAACAACATAAAACAGAAGGAGAGCTAATTAAACCATCTTCTAGTTAGGTCAATTCCACAGATATAGGTCAGCAACTGAATGGCCCTGTGGCTTGGTTGATTTTTGTTCTCATAGGGTCTGCAATGCTGTTGCCTTTATTTACATCCTTGTGTTAGCTGTTGGGATTTTGGGAATGTATGTTGGGATTTTACAGTGGGATGTTTAAGGTGGGGAGAATTCAGTGGACATGTTTTTGGCCTGGTTAAGGTGTACAGTTCATGTTTTGCCTCGAGCATGGGGGATTTATCTAACTTTTTAATGTGTAACAGATAACAATATTGCTAAGAATAAATACCATCATACCATATGAATTTGAAATCTGTGCTGACGTTGTTACTTTGGCATAGGCGACATTTTCTGCAGTGCCAACAAGGCTTCTTAGGCAAGCATTTTGAAAAACTCATTCAATGTGATCCTCGTCTCAACTTTCTTAGTCGGCAGCCTGAAATTTTGCCTGAAACTCCTTTTTTTGAGCAAAGAGTTCCTCCATTTGGTGACTTGAATGAGTCTGCTGAGGTAGTTGATTCGAAGGCTGAGGAGAGACCTGCTGTCTTTGGTTTAGGGGATGTAGCAGCATCACCATCCGGAGCTCTTTCATCTTCTTTGAATGAAGAGCACCAACTCTTCATCGGTAGAACTCCTGAAAGTATTTCTCGGGAAACTCCTTCACCTAGTACAGGTAAAATATGATCCTGAAACTGCAAATGCTGATGGAAGTGCTTCATACCAATAATTTTACATCCATGCTTATTCTAGGTGATTAGAATAATGTCTTCTTACCAAATAAGTGCTGCATCTCTAATTATTGATCTGGATGACTCTCTACATGGATTTTCTATATGGTTGGATTAGATGTAGCCTTTGGTATTTTTTGGTCCATTAGTAATGTGAATTAACAGTGACCTTTACGGATTCTTTGTAATAATGAGGATCACAAGGATCAGGGGTGCTGATACTGGAAAGATTCTTAAAAATTATCTAATGCATGGCAGTAATCCTTCAACTATGAAAGTACTGAGTGTACCTGATTGCAGCTAACATTGTCCGACTTGTTTGAGAAAGGTCCTGAATGGCAGTGAAGCTGCACTAAATATTTGCTAATTGTGTTATATCTATTTTTATTAACTCGCTAAAATCTCTTTCTTTTTCACTTTTTTCTTAGTAGCCTAATTTCCTGCTCATTTGTAGTGATGGATACTGATGCAATTGAAGAAATCGGGAGTTGGAAAATGGATGGGCAGAAGGTACCGAATAAATGGGAACAAATTGGAAACAGGAAGGTTCCTGGACTTCAGCCATCTATGTCAATGAACGACCTGGTAAATCATATTGGACAACGCATTTCACAACAGATGGCTAGTGGCAATACTATCATTTCTGAAGGTGATCCAAAGAACAGTGACGTTATGGAGGAGATAACACAATACTTGCTCAGTGACACTCAACTTACATCAGCATCAGACGAACAATACCTCATGTCCAGGGTCAATTCTCTTTGCTGCCTACTGCAGAGGGATCCTGGATCAGCACGAAATTTGCAGGCCAAGAGTGGCATTGATCTTGAAATGGATGATGATGGAGAAAGTGAAACTAAACCCATCACTCCAGCAGCCTGCCAGAGTAAAGCTGTAGAAGGTTTTCCTGAGGCCGAGGATCAGTTCAATAATAGTTCCAGCTACAAGCAGGCACCAGCTATGTCAAGGAAGGATTCTGTTGGGGAGTTGCTGCTTAATCTTCCAAGGATTGCCTCCCTCCCACAATTTTTGTATAACATCTGAGGATATATATCATCAGGTGGAAAGAATGACGGATTCTGCAACATTAACCTTGTCGTTGATGGGAAGTCTCTTCTTGACATGTGAATATTTTGCTCCTGGGTCTACTTTGTTAATTGTAGAAGCTTGGGGGTTTAGAAATTTCATATTGATGAAGGATCCTCACATGTTCATACCAGGAGCGTGGTAACGCTTTATCTGTACAGTGTTTTGTAATACAAATTCTTCATACGAGCGGTCTGGAGTGCTTCACAACCTTTATCAAGTCTTAACCTTTGATATGAGGCCTTGTATTTACGGGGTTTTGATAGTGCATTTTCCTTGCAACCTGTGTCTTAACATGGGGCACATTTAGTGAAATGCATCAAACATTAAATAACAAGAAATACGAAAATTTTGTCAAATATTGCAAGCCAAGAGGCACTGACATAAACAAATTACATTCTGTAAGGAATGTGATTCGATACAAGCAAAAGCAACCAAGCGCAAGGGACTACCATTTTCAAAAGGCTATCATGACAAGTCTAGTATGTTCATGCATGATTCTTCTAGCTGTTTAAACAAACCTACCAAAGAATTATACAACTTATCAAACTATTATTTACGGTTCACCAGGGTCTTCATTTCCAGCACATCTTCATCGCCTATTTGCTCATTTTCCTGTAGCATGTTCATCAGCATTGATATTTGGTCTTGCAGCATAGCATTTTCTCTCTCTACCTCAGCGCGTTTGCTTCGTTCTTGCAGAAGCTGGTGTTGCAGGTGTTCTAAACACCTTGAATCTTCTTCCAACTGATCATTTAGGCCATCGATTTCCTGGTCCTGCAATAAATATCCAACAAGTGTTCATTCTGCATGTGCAACTATACCATATGGGAGACAATAGGTGTATTAAACTATTACCTTTCTCTTCATTTCCTGAACAGCAATCCTCCGCATGCTCTCAACAACATCTACATTAACAAGCTTTCGCTTCTTCCCAATTAGCCAACCCTTGGGATAGCTTGCCGAGTCAAAATCTGGTGGAGGGATTAGGGATTCGGCTGATGGTCGTCGGCCATTGGTATTTATTACGGGTTCTAATGGTTCAAAGAGAGCCTTTCGCCGCTCAGAAAGCTTGGGAACTACGTTTGCCTCCTGCATCTTTTCATCACTGGGAGATTCTTCCTGTTTGTTTGGTGTTTTATTAGCAGTATTGTCTGTTACCTTGTCTAAATTGCTCCCAGTAGCTGTTGGAAAGAAGTTACCATTCTAGTTCCAACAAGTTTAGACATGGCAAATTTATGAACACAATAGCACAACAAATGTAAACTGGTGGCATATATACTATTGCTTTCTGCAGCACCGCAGTTCCATGCTAGAAGGAGAAATGAAAATATGTGCGGGCAAAGTGCATCAGTTTAAAAAGTGATGCTATATCAAGTACAATGATTTTTTTTTTCAAAAAAAAAAAAAAAAAAAAAAAGAGACCCTGCGATAATCTATGCCTAATCCCCACCAACCTCTTTCCGTTTCTCACGCCGCTCTAGCAACCAAATACAAGATTCAGTTCTCTTCCTTCCTTTGCACATTGTTTTACTTCTCCCAATAATCAGAGTGACAACTTTCTTCCTGCATGACATGGTGGACTAGAGCATGCTAGCAAGCTTAATTGGCAAAACTATTTGTAATTTCCAAAACATTAGGATCATATTCAAGGTGCCATTTGGGAGTAGACATGGAATCCAATTGTAGAGATTTCGTAGGATTGGTAGTTGAAACTTAAAGCCACAACACAGCAACAGGGGATAAACAATTCAAAGGACAAATATGAAAACATAACCAGTCATTGTTTCCTTGTGTTTTCTTTAATTTTATGCAAACTTTACTTTTTAACTAGTACTTAGCCAGTCCAGAAGATCAAGCCCTATTAAGGCCAAATCAATTCTACAAAAATTACACATTTCAGTTTCAGTAAAATAAAACAGCAATGATGAGGTAGGACTGCAGAGAGGAGTATGTGCTATTGTCCTATCTAACCTCCCATTTTTAACACAATAACAATCTTAAAACTAATTAGCTAAAATCATAGTGATTAAACTGAAAATGTTTTATGATGGTACTCACTGTTCAAATAGAACAACAAAGTGGCAGTTGGATTAAAGAGACATGTAAGTTCACCCTAGGAATATTCTCTTAGTAATATTTCCATCTTGTGATGAAAAAACGTGCACGCCAAAATGATTTTCCAAATAAAAAAATTATTACATAGACAAAGGTACAAGAAATGAAACCAGCTGGAGCAGACATTGGGTACTGAGGTAAGACAGCCATTCTCAATAATTGCAAGAAGAGACAGGATAAAAAAATAAAAAATAAAAGAGATACAATGATGGTAATAATAAGATTAGATTAGGAGTGACTGGTCAGCCAACCTAACCTGAATAGGAGTGATTGATAAGCCGACCTAACCTTAAAATTACCTTAGGAGCGAAGTAATAAGAAGCTAACAGCAAGTGTAAAAAATAATTTGTTTACGTGGTAAACAACTAGTCATAATAACACAGTCTTTCTCTCTGACTAAGCAAGCAAATGTCAGAGCTATAATCTTGGTTGAGAAATAATTAACCATCAATTGATAACTTTAAAAAAATTATCCAAGAAAAATAAGTTCTTTTGTTAATTTCCATTTGCACACACCTAAAGAATCCAAAAATGATATTTTAAGAGAAATCTTTAATTTTTAAAATATCATGCCATAAGCCCGTGACTGAAACATGAAAATTCTTCATTTATATCGAATTCCAAGATGTGGGTTTTGGTTAATATTCTCGATTATAACAAAACCAGACCAAATTCAACTTTTTTCTTTCATTTTGTCTGCAACTTCAAAATTTTCTTGAAAAACAAACAGAGGAAAGAAAATACCAAGAGGGTATAGTACCTGATCTCCTTCGAGATTTCCAAAAGATCCTAGGTGTAGAGACAGGAGAGAAGCCATTCAAGAATCCATCAACCTTCTTCACATCCTTAACATTATTTTTGTAGTAGCCTTTCTCTTCTTCCATATTGGAGCTATAGGTAATAGCTAGAGAAGCTTCAAGGTTCAAGAAGTATTCAAGAACATGAATCACGCAGGCCCGTCAACTTTGTTTTCTTCTTCATTTCTTGGTCTTCACCTACAAGAAAACAAGAAGAAGATAATCGTTGGTGTTTTTCTTGTTCTGGTTGCGGGTTTTCTAATCTTTTCTGCTTTTTGATGACGGGACCACCAAGGCCAGAAAACGGTTGCGATTTGGATTTTGGGTGGAAAGATTTTAAGCCAACAGTTGTCAACGTGGGTCCCATCTCCGGCGCCCTTGGCTCTTTTTTATGTAATAATTCTGTTTTTTTCCCCCTTTAAATAATCATATTGTTCAAAAAAATCCATTTTCATTGAAAATATTAAAATATAAAATATTGTCTGTGAAAAATAAATAAATAAAATACTAAACATTAGTTGATATCGAGTTTAGAGGAAAAAGTGAAATTATTTGGAGAACTTATGTGAGGAGGGAATGAGTGAATATTTTTATTTTTTTTGTTCAAAAAACGGTGAAAATAAAAGAAAATATGACGAAAAAATAAAATTGATAGGAATTTTAGTGCGTAAATTTCATAATTAATCTAATTCTAAAATGAGAAGTAAAAAAAAATAAAAATATTTAATTTATTTTTATTCTTATAATTATTATTTTTAAAAAATAAAAGTATAAAAAATAAAATAATTAGTCATATGATAAAAAAAAAAAGAACTTGTAAAAATATTTACCTCTCTCTTCATTTTATACTCCCTTACTTTTTTTTTCCCCTCAAACATAGTATGAAATTTCTGAACCATATAATTGAATTTTCATAATATCATAATCTCATGTAAAAATTATATATTATAAAAAAGATAACTTCTTTTGTTGTCAAAAATAGTGTAATGTGCAAGCCATTAATAGTAAAGAGAATAATATTAGAGGATTTTTCTTGGAATGGGGAACTTTCTCGGAGTTGGGGTACTTCTACGAAACTCGGCGAAATTTCCAAAGGAATCATGACAGACTGGAGATGGAGGGGCTGCTTCAGTGTGATCCTCCTCCTCGCTTGTTAAAACTTCTTTTTTCTTTTTTCTTTTTTTTAAAAAAATATAAAATGGTATTCATCTAATAATAATAATAATACAACAAAAGTATAAAAAACTAAAATAGGAAAATTTTTCTATAGAATTCTCTAATGAAAATAATAAAATATTTGAGATTATAATTATACAACTTATTAAATTTTATATGTTGTATATAACATAACGCAATTTTCTTTTTTTTTTTAAAAAAACCTAGATTTATACTTACGCGGCTGTATATAATATAACACTATTTTTTTATTTATAAAAAAGATTAATAGAGATTATTTTACGCCTCAAAAACAAGGAGTATTATATATAGTCCATTTACAACCCATTACGTTAATAATGAGATAAAAAAAAAAAAAGAAAAAGAAATAGATAAATTTGGCTGAATATACTTACATACGCTAACTATATATTATTAAAAGCAGGGTGTTGTTATCTTTTGTAAGGCAAATACTATTAATTGTCAAAATATTAATGATTAATCCATGTTTATTCTATAAAGAATTGTTAGATAAAACTTATTTGGTGGCTGCTGATCTCATCTCCATGATAATTATATATGGACTGAGTGTTTTTTTTTTTTTTTAATAACAAAAATTCAATTGCACATGAGATTAAGATTTGTAAACATTTATGGGTTGCACCAATAAAAATCAATTTATGGTCAGAACAAATAGATAACAATAGTGGTTGCAAATCTTTAATTCATTCTCTTATCACAGCAACTACCTTCTTTTTAATGGTCTTGTGGAATTTCTGTTTCGTTTGTTGTGCCAATTCAAGTAGCAAACTCTGAGCTATAGAATAGAATGGCTTGCACTGAGTAGGTTGTTTTGATGGATGACGTCCCAAATCACTTAAAGATTATTATTCTCTCGTTTCTAAATAAAAGTCCTCTTTTTCCTTAAAAAAACAAAAAAGAAAAATATCACTTATCATTAATGTTTTTCGTTGAACTGATTTTGAATTTTTCATATGTTGACTTGATCTCTAATCAAACTAACGATCAATATTTAATTTTAGTAGTTTAATCCATTAATTCGATCTCGAGGTGACGGATCATGTTGTTTTGGGTTCATGCATTTCAAGAGAGTTGAATCACTTATTGGATCGTGCATACAAAAAAAATTTTGAATTGAATTCGGATTTATTCTTAAAATTGATATTTTAGATCGAGTCAGGTTATTTATTATTCAATTTTAAAATGTTCATTTGAATTTTTTTTATCATTTATATAATATTTTCTCATAATTTCTTGAAAGAAAAATAATAATTTTCTCTTAAAAAATTATTTTTAGTAAGATAAATTTTATATAAAATGAAACTTAATTAAAAATTTTTATTTTTATTTAAATACTTAATAAATTAAATATAATTTATTTTTTTAAGCAAATGACCATATGTAATAAAAATAATTGAATTAAGTCCATATAAAATTATATTCAATTTATATATCATAATTTAAATTAATTTACAAGCAAAAATATAATGTTCAATGATAAAATATCATTTATTATAATTTTTTTTGTATTATAATAAAAATTTATGTGATAAAATTAAATTTGTCTTAATATATGCTTTTATCGTGATAAAAATCAAATTTATTATAATTATTATAAAAATAAGTAAAATTGTGATAAATTTCTTTTACATATTAAATCATTTGAAAACATATTGCAAAAATTTAGCTGAATTATTAAAAAATTCAAATTTTTATACGATTTAAAATTGTATCCAAAACTTCTAATTGAGTCAAGTACATTGTAATTTGACAATTAATTTTAATTATATCTCAAGTAAAAAACTAAATTTAGTAAAATACAACATTCAGTTGACTTTTTACTTTTTTCAATTAGTTCAATTAAATCTAAAATTAAGTTTACGGCTTAATTAATATGCTACTTTTTATTTTTATTCAATTTAATCTTATTTTTAATTAATTAAATTTATTATGTACTTTTATCTTCTGAATTTTAATTTTATATTTAAATTTAAAATTTTTAATATTTAAATTTATAATACACAAAATCTCTCAATCTTTAATTTTTTTATCAAATTTCTTTCAATCTTCTTTAAAAAAATAAAATTTTATTTTAAATAATAAAATTTTAAACTATTCAAATAAAAATTTATAAGAAATATTTAAAAATTTAACCACATGAATTTAATTAAGATGATATTTTTATTTTTATTCAATTTAATCTCATTTTTGCTTAATTAAATTTATTTTGTATTTTTAGATGATAAATTTTAATTTTATATTTAATTTAAAAATTAAGAAATTTTAATTTATAATTCATAAAATCTCTCAATTTCTTCTTAAAAATTAATTATTATATTTTAAATAATAATTATTTAAACTATTTAAATGAAATTTTTAAAAAATTATTTGCATGAACTTAATTACGATGATATTTTTTATTTTGTACTCAATTTAATCCCTTTTTTTTGCTTAAATAAATTTATTATATACTTTGATATGAAAATTTTTAATTTTATATTTAAATTTCTAAATTTCTAAATTTTAAATTTATAATTAATAAAATATCTCAATATCACATTTAAAGAAATTTTCTTTCATTCTCTGCTTAAAAATTTAATTTTTATATTTTAAATAATAATTTAGTTAAATTATTTTAAAGAAACTTTAAGAAATATTTAAAAATCAATTGCATTAGTTTAATTGAGATGATATTTTTATTTTTATTCAATTCAATCTCATATTTTAATTAATTAAATTTATTTTTCAATAATTTTATATTTAAATTTTAAAAATCTAAAAATTTTGAAATTTAAATTTATAATTTATAAATTTCTCAATGTCTCATTTGAAAAATAATTTCTTTCATTCTCTCCTTAAAAGAATTAATTTATATATTTTAAATAATAAATTATTCAACCCATTAAAATAAAAATTTTTAAGAAATATCTAAAAAATCAATTACAACATATGAATATGAAAATTCTCAAAAAATCTATAGTTAAAATAAAAATTAAGGATTTACTAATTTATTATTTAAATATATAAAATAAAATATATAATTTTAAAACATAAATTTAGTATAAAATTATTTATTTATCAACTAAATAAAAATAAAATTTTGAAATTTTTGTGAAAAAATATTTAAATTGAGTAAAAGTAAAAATATTATCTTAGTAACCTTTGAACTTAATTTTGAATTTTGTTGAACTAATTAAAAAAATATAATGGTCAATTGAGTCTAAATATACATTTTATTAAATACTTATTTTGATTTAGTGTATAATTGAACTCAATTTATCAAATTATGGTATAATTAGCTCAATTAGAAACTTTAGATATAATTCGTGAAAATATTTAAATTTTTTTAATCATTAAGCCCAAAAATTTTTAACTAAAAAATTTTTGTCATAATAAATGAACATATAAGATAAATTATAATATATACTCTTTTATCATAATATTTTGTCACAATATAATATGAAATTACATAGAAGGAAAAATAATATTGTCATAATAATATTTCTTATTAAATTAAATAATTTAAAAATTATGATAAAATTATTTTATCACAATAATTAATTTATTATTATTATTATTAGCTAATTGATCATAATAAATAATAAATTGTAATTTAGACACATACAAAATCATAGTAAAATTAATAAATTTATTAAAATTTAAAAATTTCATTATATTTTAAATAAAAATATCAAAGTTAAATTTAAATTTAATTAAATAATATAATATTTTTAAAAAATAATTTCTTTCTTTTTTATTTAATTATTCTACCTTTATAAATAATAATTTTTTTATATTGTTTTCAGGTTAATTCATATCGAATTAAAAACTGTCACCTCTCCGATCTGATTGTAAAAATACTGTTTATCATATTAATATTATCTTTATCCTTTTATTTCAGTAGATGATTGAAAATTTATTTAAAAAATTAAAAATAAATTTTAGCCATTTATTTTAAATCAAAGGATTGAAATTATCCAAACATAATAAATCATGCCAAACTAACCATTAAAGGAATTGAAAATATTAAATAAACTATTTTTAGAATAATCTAATTTATATGTAGTTACATGCCAAAAATGATTTTAAAATAAACAAATTTTGACAATCTCTTTTCTTTGAAAATTTTTAATTTCTTTTGAGATTATTGTTAAAAATTTCACTTGCGATAAGTTTTTTTTATTATTAATTGTCTTTATTTCTTTGGATAGTAAGTTTATTCTCTTCAATTATTTTTTATTTATCTTGTATTTTATTATTTTGAATTTATTATTTAAGATTATTTTATTATTTAAAATTATTTGAAAGTTTTACAAACTCTTTTTAACAAAAACTTTTAAGATTTTAGATAAATTATTTATAATTTGTTTTAATTTTCTTTACACCATAACACTGAGTATGATGTGATCTTTATTATTAATAAAAATATAAAATGATATAGAAATTTTTATATAATACTTATAATCACGAAGCTGAGTCGATATAATAATATTGAAAAGCCATTTTTCAATTAGTGTATATTTGAAAAATAGTTTATTAATAGATTTATTTTATGAATAAAAATATGTCAATCGTTTCAAAAAAAAAAAAAAACTAAAACCGTGTTGTGGTATCAGGAAATCACACGGACAAAAGTGTACAGTGTTGGAACAGTTGAAAATTAAGAGATTTTATTAATAATAAGAGAGAGACAACTAAAAAAAAAATAGCCAATTCGAAGACAGGCGATGTTCTTTCCAATGATACCATCAACTGATTGAAACTGCTGCATACTTTGTTCGTATCTCATTGTTTACTTACACAGAATCGAAAATTAACTTATTTCCAACTAATTTAATTGGATAGACATTAGAATTAAATTTTTTTTTGAATAAATACTAAAATATCAAATTAAGTTTTGAGACACCAATTCTTAATTGATGATCAAATTGAAAATTAAACTAACAATTTTTTGTGAGATAATACATTAATATTTTATTAAAATTGAATTAAGTAGATTATTTTTACATTTCACGATTTAATTATGGTCTATTACTTTAAGTTCTATACTACCTTTTAGGATAATGAGTTTTGACGGAACGACGAGTAGCTTTGATATCATGACAAAAATAACAGGTCATTTTAGGATGTCATTATAACATCCTATCACTTTATAATTTTGATTATTAGATCTCTATCATTCAATCTTGATTATTGATTTTTTTATTAAAGAATTAAAGTTAATATTATTGGTGAATATGCAGCTATGACTCAACTCCATGCTACATAAAAGAAAATCACGGACAATTAATCTAGCAATGACTAACTAACTAATCACATGAAAAGGCTTACTACCCAAAATCAGATTCTGGATAGGTATGCCGTTGTGTGGTGAAGTAGATTCTAAGAAAAAGCCCCAGTTCCCATTTGTCAATGAGAATTATCAGTCACTCATGGTCCTCCTGGGATTCACTGTCGTCTTGCAGTGAAATGAGCACATATGCTTTGTAACAGCTATTGTATATGCCGACAAGAAATTGGTCTCAGTGCCCATGATTCCCATTTATACATGAGATTCATATTATTTTATTTATCAAACTCCAACAAAATAAATCATTGGCATCTTTATGTTTTATCCCATTATGTAACGGTATAAGTTAATGATCATGGCTATATATTTATAAAAAAAAATTGCTTTTATTGAAAGATGATATTATAAAATACCAATATTAACCTCATCATTTAATTAAAAAACTCAATGATCAAGATTGAACGATAGAAATCTAATGTTTAAAATTATAAAGTGATAGAGTACCATAATGACACCCTAAAATGACTTTAAAATAATAAATAACTCTTGATACTATTATAAATGACTGACGAAATTAAATAGAACTCATTCTCAAAAATTAGCTTAAAGAAAGAGTTTGTTGAGCCATGACTGATAATAGGTTATAGATGACCCTAATACCATGTTAGATGAAGTATGATAGATAAGCCATTTGTTATTAGTACCATCTATCATATCTGTAATCTATCACATCTATCATTTGCAACCTTTTTCATTTGAGCTAACTTTTAAAAATGAGTTTTACTTAATCCATTTGTCGTCTATAATAGTATTAGAGTAATTTGTCAATTACTATAATTAGGCACCCTATTTTTTTGAATTAACTTTTGAGAATGAGTTCTACCCAATCACATTTGTCATCTATCATGGTATCAAAGTCATCCAATCATTTTATCATGGTATTAAAGCCATTTGTCATTCTATCATGGTATCAAAGTCATATATCATTTTGTCATGATATTAGAGTTATCAATCAATATGCTTTATGTTATTTATCATGGTTGAGCACTTTTTTTTAACTAATTTTTGAAAATAAATTCTACTTAATCTCATCTATAATTTGTCAAATTTTTAAAAAGTAGAGAAAATAATGAATTTTCATAAGATAATATTTTAATATTTTATTAAAATTTAATTAAATAGATTATATTTATATTTCAAGATTTAATTATGGTACATGTTTTTAAGTTTGATACTACCTTTTGAGATGATAAAATTTATATTTATTTTTTAAAAAGAAAAATAACTATAATTTTATATTTTTAGATTCATAAAATTTATATAATAATGTGTTATGCATGTATATTAGTTATGATTTATGCATATATATTAGTGATGATTTGTAAAGCTAATCAATACTTATATTGTTTATTCTTTTATTTTTTATATATCAAATAGTCAATTTGTTGGATTTAAGTATTAAGTTCTCAATTTCAATCAATGTTTTAGTATACACTATAACACCGAAAAGATTGAAAATGAAAAGTTTAAATTGTTAGTAGCATAAGGAGTAAAAAATTAAGAATTTGAATTATCAAATACTCAAACTGGATTATTCTAAATCAAATAATCAAATTGAACCATTTCAAATATAAATATAACATGTAACCGAATCTAATCATACTTAAACTTGAGATGTTACTAATTTTTTTAAAAAAAAAATTAAAAAAAAATTAGGACAAAAAATATATATTTTTTCAATTCACTGTCGTGCTCACTCCTATATTAGGGCAAGGTTTGGCTGTTATTCGCGAACAAGTTACCAACCACAGCCATTCATTTGGGATAAACACAAAATTACTGAGCATTTCACATTCTGACATCCTTCATTTTACAATTTTGTTTACAAAGTGATAAAGTATTTTTTCTTTGTTAATGCGGTAAGAAGTGTTTGAATTATACTTAATAATTTTTTTTTTTGAAAATAGATTTATTTATGTCAAGTCTAATAAATTTTTTAAAAATTATCTTGTCATCTCGTACTACTTGAGTTAATGTACATTATTTATTTCAACTATAAAAATTTAAATCTACAGGTTGCTATAACCTACAAATTCAACACTACTTTTAAAACATCACAATGTAAACTCTAATCATTTATTCTTGTATTATTCAAGAGTGCGGGGTGAGAGTTCAGAACTCACCAATACTAATTGTAATCTTACAAATGGGCTATCTCATTATGCTCACATTTGGCTTGCATTTTCTGTATAATAATGGGTAGGACCTCAATGCAGTTCAAAGCCCCAACATGTATAGGGTAGTTGCTCCACTATTCTATGATATAGCAGTCTCCTTTCAAATTAGGTTCAGCTTCCGCAGATTTTGCAAGGGCCACAACATAGAAGTAAAAGGATTGTCACGCAAGCCCTTGATACACTAGCTTTACAGCGGTTAAATGGCTAATACTCAATTGACTAATTAATGTATTGTATCAACCACTATATACACATTATAATGGCCTACCTACTGTAAGCTAATTGATCATATTTATCACCATCAGCTGCTATATACAGTTAGATGAATTATAGCTATTTGATGTAGCCACTCTTCTATAAAACTTTCATTTTCCCTCTTCTACACCAAGTAACGCTATCAATGTAATAGCAAAAAGTTCAAAACATGAATAATCATGATGGAGGCTAGTCCTTTTCACCCATGGCACAAGGGATACATGGAGCATCTGAAGCTTGGTTTTCAGGAGTGATGCGCTTCAAACAAGAATCATGAAACTGGTGGCCGCATGGCAAGACAGCAGCAGGGATTGGATTCTCAGGTTGGTAGATAGGGCCTTCTGGTGTGAATGAGACATCCCTTTTGCATATATGACATTGATATCCACTTGGGTGAGGAGTTTTATCCTCTGCTGCAACGAAAATCTACTATCACCACTTCTATAGGACATATTATCATCCAAATACTTAATATCAGCTGCATCTAGTCAGATTATCAGTAAGTATAAGCCGATTCAATGCAAGGCATTACCCCTGCAGGGATTTGCTTATGGTCTTAGCAGATGAAATTCATTCCAAGCAAAAACATGCTGAGGCAATCCCACATGTCAGGACCTGGCACAGCCAAATAAACACACCTTCGGTTCTGATAACCCATGCACAAAAGGTACAGCAAAAATTTTACTAGAGGCCAAGCAGGAAGTCTAGGTATGTATGCTTGCTAAGATGGGATAGTGCAGAATGAACATGGTAATACTACGAAAAGTACATATAACACCTCATCTTGTAATGTAGGAAAACTATCACAATAAGAAGTTTAGCAATGTAATAAAAAAAAAAAATCTTCCAGCTACCTAAAAAAATCTAATGAAAGAACAAACAATTGGGGGGAAATTTTGCAAACATTGCAAGAAAGGCTAAGCTAAAAGCATGTTGAGGTTACTTGGAAAGTGAATATAAGACATCAGAACCACAAAAAAAAAAAAAAAAAAAATCATAAGCAAGATTTGACAAACGAAGCATTGAGAAATACCTTGCCACTTTATATGCTGAAGTGGAGAAGTTCTTGACAAGGATGAAAGCCGAGGAAAACCGCGGGATAAGGGCGGGTGACTGGGAACATTCTGGGCTATGGTTGGGCTCAAGGATTTAATTGAAGCTACAGGTGAACTAGGACGACCAATTCGGCGCAATTTTGGAGCAGACAGATGACTAACAGGTTTTGTTAACCTGCTCTTTTTGCGCTGAGTCTGGTTAGCATTAGAAGGAGATATAGGTGTATCCCTCGAAGGAGATGGTCCAGGAACAACACTGTAAGACTGAGTAGGTCCATTTACCACTGGAATTTCTTGACCTGTAAGTCATAAAAATTAGCATTACTAATTGCACAGAATTATGCACTAAAATTAGCATAAAAAAGCAATAGTGGTGTTATTTGTTATGTACCAGTGGTATGAGCATGTGCATACATACTTCTGGAAGGCTGGACAGGAATAGAAGCTAGAGATTGAACAAAATTACCGGCAAGCAATAATCAATCAATATTATCAGTGGAACTAAATAGCAAACAACAGACAGCTAGACTCGAAGTTGTGTCCTAAAGGCTAGGAGATTGCAATTATGAATTCTATGGGTATAAATGAAAAACAATCAGCACAGGCACTGTCTAGTGAATTCTGTATCACTATCTTCCACTTTTCTATTTGCTGGAAATGAAGTATATGAGTTAATATTTGCACTGATATCCAGAAGATCAACATTTTTTTGTTACAAATTTGGCCACCATTACAGCATTCCAGCTATGATGGCTTCAACAAAGATATTATAGCTTTACAAATCAGCATTTAGAATTCAGTATCAATCCAATGCATTTTGTAAAATAAGGGTTCCACTAACAGATTTACAAAATCATTTAAATAAAATCATTTAACTGAATCTTAGTGAAATTAGAAAATAAGCCTTCCTATGTACACATGTGAGTCAACATGCAATATTAGTGCAACTTACGAGGGATACCCTTGTTAGCTGGCTGAACTCTAACATTCTTGGAAGACAGTGGTCGAGTAGCAGTAACCATATTAACTTGAATGGGCTGACCTGCTAAAGAAGGTTGGACATAATTCATTCAGCAATAAATTGCTAAACATAAAATAGATTTTTTTCTAAAAATCCAATGAATGCCATCCACCACAGGAACAAACAATAACTCGAATATCCTTTAGAGAGGAAAAAGCACCAAAAACTGCCATTTATGATGCTATTAGACCACCTATTCAGCTTGTTAAATATTTTCCGGCACAAAATAATTGAGTAAATTACTTAATCATACCCGATAATATGGATAGATATACTTAATCTAGTCTTTCACACCACCAGTCCCTTTTGTCACTACAAAATTGAAAAACACTAGATTACCACCCTATATTTCTTCTTTTTTTACCCATCGCGAAAGCAACATGAATTTTTTATAGGATAGTTTCAAAAAATTTAACAGCTAATAGAGAGCTTGGCCAAAACAGAATTAAATAGAGGAATGGATTATTTTAAATATGCCCAAGTTATTTTGGGACTGACAGGCTTGATCAGTTAAGTTACCTGGCTTATGAAAATATAGTTGGACTTGGGAGACAAAGTTGCTTTTAAAATTTTCTGTAATATTTCTAATCCTAGTTGGACCTGGATCTCTCTACATCAGAAGACTTGGTATGGTATGGATAAAATATAAACCACAAGCGCTATCGCACAATACCCCCAACTTCATCTCACTATCACCTTAAACAAGGAGGCACAAGCTCCTCTATGCCCTTTCTGCACAGAATATACAAGGTTACTATGTAAAATAACATCATATTGCAACTCAACAAATGTCGAGGTTTAGTCATGTCTTCTTTCTTATCCAAGCTTTAGATCCATTTGCTCTTACTCAGTTAAATTATTGTCACCTAAAAAGAAAGAATCTTGCAAAGACCTATGAAGAAAATTACAATGGAATTCTTAGCATCAGATCAACAAAAGCACTCATGAACAGATACCAAGAAATAGATATTAGCAACAGAGAACCACCATTCATTCTGCACATCAAACAATAATGGTAAACCCAGAAAAAGTTGTGTAAAAGTACAAACATAATTTTATAGCGAAAATTTTCCCATGTTCGTTATTTCCATTTATCACTCTCAGTCCCTGAAGAGACATCCCAATTCAGGTTCAACTAACATTGAAATGGTGGTTTTTGGAGATGGTTGGATTAGCCTTCCGATCAATCAATATATGCATATAAATCAAAAGCAGTTTACTCTTAAAAGCTAGCATTGATATGGGAAACATATTTAGCTGATTCTTTTCACAGTCTCAAAATAACATAGCTATATTATATTAATTCACATCAATCATTATAATATAATGAGACAATAATATGATAAAGAAAAATGGTGCAAGGAAAGAACATTTTTTTTTTAAATCAAAATTTGTTTTTAAGTCCTAGCAAGTGGCAAACTGCAGATTGTAGAGTTTAGAGACGAATGCGCTCAACATGGATTAGGCAACACCTAAAATTGATAATAATGCTCACTGGATTTAAGACAAGCTTCAATAAGTTATAAGAAGTCCTTGTTGATTACAAGAACAAGAAGAAAAGGGGAAAAGAAATATGAGACATCCGAGACTAATGAAGAAAATAAATTATGAGATATTTGAGCAGACAGTTCGTTTTTTTTTCCTCAAAGAAAAATATGTTAGAAAAAGTTGCATGAAAACACATACTTACATCTACAGTGGACTATCAAAGATCAATAACTCACCTGACCGATCCTGCCAGGGATTGCGTCCTGTGATCCCAATAATAGGAGAAACTACAGAAGGCTCTGGCGAGAAGTTCCTGACAGCTCCAATGTGAGGATTCTGTAGTTGGCCAAAAAGAGGTTGAGTAGTGCTTCTAGTCAAAGAAGATGCTGATTGTAAGCCAGATGCTCTAAACCATGCAGCATCAGGCATGCCATCTTGATAGCTGTTTTTATGTGCTATTAGTGACCCAGTTGGAAAACACTGAAATCTTGTGTTAGGATCTATATTTGCAAATCTCTCTTTTGTTTGCTCTTCATGTCCTAAGTTCCAGCCACTCGGAATATGATTATAATGTTGCTTATCTACCACTGGCAACAGGGTCCCACCATTCTCATTACTGGGTAGTCTAGAAAGCCCACCTACATTCTGCAGTAGGCCAGAAGATCCATTTACATTATGTGCATGACTAGGGGACCTACCCATATTCTGCACTGGACTGGAAAAGCCTCCTACATTCTGCACTTGAATAGAAAATTCATTAGTATTGCATGCTTGATGAGAAACTCCACCTGCATTCTCCCCTGGACTAGAAAATCCATCACCATGCTGTCCTTGGCCTATACTTACAGAACCACCCTCATTCTGCGATAATCTAGTAAATCCACCAGCATGCTTTTGCAAACTAAAAGAACCACTGGCCACATTACAGCTGGAATCTGAACTTCTAGCTACATGCTGACCAGAGGAGGTGTTGAACATGGGAAGAACAGTCTTTTTAGTACTCTGATTGCTATTTTTGCTGGACATATTATGGTTAGATCTGGTCTCCCTACTAGCTCTATTTCCAAGAGACAGGAAATTTCCATCAAGTATTGCAGGATGATTAGATTGAGCTACACCTGTCATGAAACTGTTATTCATTCTCAGGTCTTCATTAATTGGGCTATGGCCTGATACTGGAGTACTATCTGCATGGCTAAATTGGTTTCCACGCAACCATGGCATATGAATGTTGTTACTGCTAGCTTCTAGACCAGATCTGCACACACTTGAGATGTCAAGTCCCAATGCTCCAGTAGTTGGGTTATGACCTGATAAAGGTGCTACACCTGTAGTTTGATTTTCAATTAGCCAAGGTCTGTAGATATCATTACTATTCGCATCTCTACCGGCCTTTGACATTTGTAAGAGTCCACCCCCATCAGTCCCAGCAGTTACAATGTTTCTATCGATTGGAGGGTCGTCAAGATTATTAGCAGGGATAGTAGGAGCAATCAGTGAATTCCCTAGACCATGGTATTGACCAAATCCATTCACATTCCCTACCAAATCCGAAACAGGCTCATATAAGTAACCAAGGCCCGAGTCAGGACAATGAAAGACATCATCCGTAATTAAAGGAAATGACATTTCTTGAGTGTAATATTGAGGTGCTCCATCCATATCCCTACTCGGAAAAAAAGGAGCAGGTTGCGCTGTATCGTAAAAGATGCCTGCAAGATCATCAGCCCCATCCCATAGATAAATGGGCTCAAGTTCATTGTTTTGTGGAGAAGAAGTAGATCTATCTCCTCGCTTCGGTTTTTCACTTGCCATTGCTTAACTATTCTGCCAAAAAAAAAAAAAGAAAGAAAAGAAAAGTGCATTAAAATATATACATTTCTAGAAGGGTATCACAGCCTGAAATTTAGGTGAGTGTGCTTGCAAAGTCAGAAAAAAAAAAAAGAAAAGAAAAAGAGAAAGATGTGAGAAACTTTCAATCTTCAAGACTATGAACAGCATAAAAATAGCCATTCCTGCAAATAGTCACTACAGAAAACCCATTTCTACATGAACACAATGGAGTGGATTGGTGAAATTGCAAAGCAACAAATAAAATAAAAGGCTCAGAGTGATAGACACGTTAAATTTCCGAACCTTGAAGTCTATCTAAAACTAATACCTTAAATCTACAAGTACCTAAAGATAAAAGGAAAAAGGATTAAAAAAAAAACATGCTTTCTGAGAATCAAAAACCAAGATCACCGCCAAAAGAATCTCAATTAACAAAGATTCACATCATAAAATCCGTTACCTAAAGCAAAGCTGAAACAAACAGACAAAATGAAATATTGAAATAATATTTTACTATTGCATGTTTCACAAACAAAAAATATTGCTAACCCAAAGAAATTGGAATCAAAATTCCTAAAATACAAGTAAAACCCAACACAAACACTAAAAACCCACAACAAAAAGCTAAAAGATAAATTACCATGAATTAAAAAGAAAAAACCCAAATTAGTCAGCGTATAACGGGCCCATATGAATCCAAAAATCTAATCACATATAATCAGATATGCTTTACTTTTCTAACCCGTTCAAATCAAAATGAAAAACAGAACCCCAAGAAAAAACAAAAAAAAAAAAAAGAAACAAAAAGAAAAAACAAAAATGGAGTCTTATGCTCTTACCAGTGAGTGAGCGATTGTAGAGAGAGAATGGGAGTGGATTATGGTTATGTTGATTTTGGTTTGGCGCTTAGGGATCCACTAGAGAACGAT
This sequence comes from Omphalea diandra, assembly GCA_949677035.1. Lineage (NCBI taxonomy): Eukaryota > Viridiplantae > Streptophyta > Magnoliopsida > Malpighiales > Euphorbiaceae > Omphalea > Omphalea diandra. The sequence continues at coordinate 2,987 of CATIWR010323478.1, read as the reverse complement.
TTTAAAGGGTTCGGTAGGGGCCCCACTTGGGCATTTTTAATACCCGTTGCCACGTTATCCATGCGGGACCCTTATTACGCTTGCTTACTTGGATTAATTTGTAAATGAATGTAAACAAAAAATTAGAGAAATATGATAAATAAAAAAATATTTATAAAAATAAGATTAATTTAAAAATATTTAGTGCAAGGGAGTTTCTTGTCAGTTAAATTAATGGATGTTATTATATATAAATGACCATTATTTTAATTATTTTAATTTTTTATTATTTATTTGTCAGTTATATTAGTTAGCGAACGAATGTAACAGATTCTCGTAAGAATTTGCAAATAAAATCCCTGATTCTGCTGCAAGCAGAATCTCTGCTTGATAGCAAACTGCTCAGTGGAGACTTTTATATGTGTTGTTTGTCCGCCAGTTAAATTGGTGGACGAATAACACTATAAATAACTTTTCATCCAGAAGATGATACGGTCTGAAAGCAATGAAAAATTTTTCTTCCTTAAAATTTCTCTCTCTCAGTTGTTTTTAAAATTTCTCCTTCTCTCAAATAATATTTTGTTATTCTTGTGATATTCAATTAGATAAAAAATATTTTATATTTATTTTATTTTGTTATTTGATGCTCGATAACAAAATGTGATATTAATTATATTTTTTGTCTGGTATGCAAGAATAAAAAAATATATTATTCAATTGAATTGAAGTTATTTTTTTTGTGAAAAAATGTAAAAGTTAGTTTTTAAACTCGAATAAATTTTAATATGATTTTGCAATATTAAAATGTTTTAGGTTCGGTAAATATTACAATAACGTAGGATCATAAAAATAACGAAAAGAAATACTTAATTTTCTATAAAAATGTGCGTGCAGTTGTTATTAATATGAAAAATATTTTCATTTAATGTAATCTTGATACTGAATAATTTGTAAGTTTGAAATTGATTAAAAATTGTACATAAAAATTTACAAAAGTATCATTAATTATGTTATTTTTATTTGAGAATAGTCATTATTTAAATAATTTAATTATAAGTAGACATCAATTTATTATTTGTGTGTTATTCTACTGTTAGACATCAATTCAGTAGGTCAATAGTGAATAATTTTTTTTAATTCTCATGTCAAATTATATAGTTATGAATATATATATATATATAAATATAAAAATAATTCAAATAATCTTATAGCATATTTGGGTATACTAAAAAAATAGAAAATATATCTCATGTAAAATTATATACTTTTCACTATTCAGCTATACTAAAAAATGAATAATAATATCACATTTTAAAATAATATTTTAATATTTAAACAAAAAAATAAAATTAGAATATGAAAAAAACTATATGATTAGTTATATGTATAATAATCTTATATTTTATATTCAAATGAATATTTTTAAATAATGAGATTGTAAGAAGAATGAGACATCGTAATAACATAAATTAAAATCTAAATGTGAAAATAAAATAAAAAAATTCAGATCATATATTATTTTTTACTGTAACCAATATGTTTTTATGGTAAATTAGATGGATTTATGAATATAATATTTGTGAATTTAACAATTACTTTTTGTGGAAAGTTGATGAAATAGATATTCAATTATTAATTATAAAGTAAACATTTTAAATGATAGTCAATATTAAAATAGTATTAAGAAACTATATTTAAGTTGTTTTTGATAAACTAGGTTGTAGTTAATGACTTGTGATTTAATAAATATTTAATTATTTTTGGGGCCATCAATAAATTGTTTTCATATTTGTCAATATATTATAACTTAGTTATAAAAATAGAAATAAAATTATCAACCTAAAACTTCTTCACTTTTCTTTTGTAATGAATTTGTTTAATCCATAAATTTTTCTTTTTACTTGTTTTTATTAATAATAATATTAGAGACATGTGATAGAATTTTGTATGGAAAATATTTAATTAAAAAGGAAAAATTATTGATATTATATACTTAATAATGATTATATTATTAATCTAAAAATATTATATACTTAATAATGATTAAATTAATGAATTATTTGAAGTTTAAGAATTAATTAAAAAGAAGAAAAATTCTCCTAGATGAATTATTTTAAATTATAAAAATCAGTTACTTAATAATGATTAAATTAATGAATTATTTGAAGTTTAAGAATTAATTAAAAAGAAAAAAAATTCTCCTAGATGAATTATTTTAAATTATAAAAATCAGTTTAAATGAATAGTTTTATAATCCAAGCAAAATCAAATGTAATATTGGCATGAGTAACTCAATAAAATCATAAAAATAAAATGCCATAAGTATATTTAAATGAAATATGATTTTAACTATGAAATAAACAATATAAAACTCATTTATATCATAATTAATTAATAAAAATTAAGGTAAATTAAATTTTATTTTTAAAAATAAAATATGATTAATGTAAATTATTATAATCTCTAAATAAGTTGGAAAATTAATTTATTTATATTTTTAAAAAATTAAATAAAAAATAATTATGTTGATGAAATCAACACTACAAAAAAAACTTTTATTTCTTTATAAATATAGTTTGTCTATAATTTTTATTTCATTTAGTTTCAAATAGATATAGTAATGATAATCTAAAAAATAGACTTTACAAGATTATTTTTTGATATTTTGTAATGATTGTTTTTTCAAATTAGGTACTTTAAAATGGAAAATCAATTTTCTATGATTATTTATTGGGACTGACACATTATTCAAAATTATTTAGGTATTGATTACAGTAGTGGTCTATCAAAATCTTCGGTAGTTTGTCAAAAATTTACATTTGTTGATTTGATGGAATGCATAAGAATTGCAATGAAATTGCGTGATAATAAAATTGTGTCAAAAATCACAGATCGACATCCTTTCATGAGTCAAACCAACAATTGAAAATTCAAGACTTTCAAGATATAGGATGATAATGGTGTTAATATTATATTTAATGATCTCGAGTTAATTCGTCAACACTCAT
>CATIWR010323460.1:0-12974 GCA_949677035.1 Omphalea diandra | reverse complement strand
TGCAAGTGTCATTGTCATGCTTCTACAAATCGCATGACTAAATGATCATTTATCCAATGCATATGTTCATATGGGATTTCATATCATTTATGCAATGAATATGTTCATGTGATAATGCCAATGAATATGGATAGTGATGTTGCATCACGACCACTCGAATTTTGGTTGGATTGGATAAATGCAATGACTATTTTTCTTGGTAAACCAATAGCAACATGCCATATGGAATAACAGTTAGGCACAAAACAGAGTTCTCCACCACGACTTCAGTCTTTATAGTGCAAATTAGAAATTTGTGATTGTAAAATTAGTCTGACAGGCATTTAATGCAAAATCTACTTAGCTTACCTTAGAGATTTAGACATAATTTGTTAGTAACATCTCTTTGGTAGTTATTGCCGATAAATACTCTACCAAACAGACATTAATATAAGAGAATTTCATTTTATTATAAACAAACTCCTACAATTTTACTTTTCAACTTCTTATTCTTTGTATGTGAGTTATTATTGTTAGGTGTAAGCATTAAACACCATTGTAATTAGGTTTGAGAGTTAGCCTAGTTGTCAAAACTTTTGTACTAGGTTAAAGGGTAAGACTTTGAGAAACACTTGAGTGAGGTTTTTATGTGAGCCTTGAAACATAAATTGTAAGGTTGTGTGTGAGCGATTAAAACACATTGTATAAGTTTGGTGTAAGTTTGGAAACATCATTATCAGTTAGTACAACACCCAATTATAAAGAATTAGGGAGTGGACATAGGGTTCATTAACACTCGAACCACTACAAAATACTGTGTGTTCATTTATTCTCATTATCCTTCAATCTCCTAAACACTTTTTCTTCCCTTAAAATTTTCAAATTCCCACCAATTCAACCCCTTTCTTAGTGCTCAAGGGCCAACAAGTGGTATCAGAACCAAGTTTAAATTCAAGCCTTAATTAAAGATTAATGGCATAAGAAGGAATCCATACCCATCTCAAGCCATACTTTGATGGACTCGACTATACGCATTGGAAGTATAAGATAGATATATACTTGGATAGTGATATAGTGGATCTTTGGGATATTGTCCTAAAAGAATGGAGCACTCCTACTAAGGTGGTTAATGGAAGTGAAGAGTTAATCCCAATGGAAGAATGGGTGGAAGCTCATAGAAGATCAAATGGAATGAGCGAAAGGGTAATGGCAACCCTTCTTAATTCCTTGTTAAGGGAAGATATAGAAAGAGTTCAATACTGCCTCACAACCCATGGAATTTAGAAAGCCTTGAAGAATTACCATGAAGGCACAACATTGGTGAAGCCTAGTAAATTGGAGATGCATGTGACTGAATGAGAGTTATTCATGATGAAGGATAATGAAAGCATCATTGATATGACAAATAGGCTTCATTCAATTGTCACAAACTTGAACAAATTCAAAAGGATACTCACCAATCATGATGTAAACTCTAAAATACTTAAATCCTTACTTATTAAGAAATTTAGTGCTAGGGTATGAGCATATAAGAGTCAAATCCAAAAATTGGAAAGGTGCAAACTGATTTTCTCATAGGCAAACTTCTCACTCATGACCTAGCCTTGAAAAAACATGAGAAGATATGGAAGATGAGAGGGCAAGGGGACAAGAATAACAAAATAGAGAAGAAGACTTTAGCTCTCAAATCTTCATCCAAAGATAAAGAAGTAGAGGTTGTCTCAAGTGATGATGATAATGAAAAAGAAGAGGAGGAGTTAGCCAAGCTTTCTAGAAGAACCAAGGAGTTGATAAGAAGAAGAAAAGATTAAAGGAACTTCAAGAAGGCTTATCCCAATCTCAAAGAAAGGATAAGTGAGGCAACATGCTATGAGTGTGACAAACAAGGCCATATCAAGTGTGATTGCCCCAAGCTAAAAAAAAAAAAAAAAGAAGGGGGGCAAAGAAAAGAAGAAAATGGCAAATCTATGCTTTATGGTGCAAGATGACTTTTCAAATGAAAAATCCTATAAGAAGCACGTAATGTTTCATATACCATGCATCCAGGAATGACGAAGATGTATAATACCCTGCGATCTCATTTTTTGTGGCCTAAAATGAAGAAAAATGTAGTAACCTATGTTTCAACATGTTTGACTTATCAGTAAATCAAAACGGAACACCAAGCACCAGCTGAAAAATTAAAACTATTAATGATTCCAATATGGAAATGGGAAAGAATAACCATGGACTTTGAAGAAGAACGATGTTATATGGGTAATCATTGATAGACTAAGTCAGCTCACTTTTTACCTATTCGATATGGTAGTTCACTTAAGCACTTAGCCAAGAAATGTATGGACGAAATTGTTATATTACATGGTGCTCTAGTGTCCATTATATCAGATAGACATCCACAATGGTGCTCCAGTGTCCATTGTATCAGATAGACATCCATAATTTACATATCGATTATAGGTTAGTTTATAACAGGCTTTGGGTACCAAGTTATGTTTTAGTATCACTTTTCATCCTCAAACAGATAGGCAATCAAAAAGGACAATTCATACAGTTGAAGACATGCTTTAAGCTTGCGTGAGAGAGTTTAAAGGTACATGGGATGAATATATTGCCTTGATTGAATTTGCTTATAATAATCATTATTACAACAGTATATAGATGGCACCATATGAAGCACTATATGGAAGAAAATGCCAAAGTCCTATCTACTGGGATGAAGAAGGGATGCGTGTTTTAGAAGGGCTAAAACTAATGCAAGATACTATAGGCAAGGTGAAGGTAATCAATAGCAAACTTAAAGTAGCACGAGATAGGCAAAAAGGAGTTATGCGGACCAACACATAAAAGAAATAGAATATGAGGTGGGAGACAAAGTGTTCCTTCAAGTTTCACCATGGAAAGAAATAATTTGATTTGGTGAGAAGGGGAAACTGAGTCCTTGATACATAGGGCCCTATGAGATCTTAAAAAAAATTGGTCCATTGGCTTATAGGCTAGTACTACCATTTGAAATGGCTCAAATTCATGATGTATTCCATGTGAGTATGCTCAGAAAGTATCGGTCTAATCCTACACATATACTTAGGGATCTAGCGATAACAATTGCAAATGATGTAAGTTAGATTGAAGAACCAGTGGAAATCATTGGTTATAAGACAAAACAGTTACGAAATCAAGAAATATCTTTAGTTAAGGTGTTATGGAGAAACCACTCACAATAAGAGGCTACATGGGAAATCAAAGAGAACATGAAATGACAAAATCCATATTTGTTTACAGGTATTAAATTTTGAGGATGAAATTCTTTATATGAGGGGAAGAAATGTAACATCCCCATCCACATTCATTGACATTATCATATGAACATATTCATTGCATAAATAATTTGAAACCACACATCAACATAGGCATTGGATAAGTGGTCATTTAGATATGTGAATTGGATAAGCACGACAATGACACATGCACCATTACATTTGGGACACTTGAACATATATGTAATGTTTGTATAATTACGTGAAAAATTATTTTATGTTGCGTGCATGTCATAGCATCATATATAATGGTGTTATATAGCTTATTTAAAAGTATAAGGAGCGTCTAAGAATTAAGAGATGGATGGAGGTGTTTAAGGAGTGAAGCAAAGGGACTAAAGGAGGAAAGTGAACTTCTAACCAATAGGAATGCAACACCATGATTTTGTCTTGCTACAATAGATTTGCAAGTGGAATTTCTCACCCTTTAGGATCATAATACAGAGCTTAGGCATTAGGTACAACAGAAGAAAAGAGAGCTAAGGAAGAAAGAAAGGAAAGAAGAAGAAGAAGAAGAAGAAGGAGAGGGAGAATAGTGAGTTGCCTAAGGAGAAAGCCTAAGGTTTTCTGGTTCTAGGACAATAGGTAAGTTAATTTATCTTCTTCTCAAATGAAATTAACTCCTCATGACATGTTAATCATGCATGGTTAGTGAGAATTATGGAGTATTTAAGGTAGAACTCTTAGATGGAATTTGAAATTCAAAAGAACAAGAGCTGATTATGTTGATTTTGTTGTTAGAGCATAATTTTGTACCCATAATTTCATAATCCTAGAAGAGGAATTAGAGAAAGTGCAAAATATGAAAGTTACAGTCTTATGCCTCATCTAAATTTATATGAAATTGTTTTGCTTGATTTAGTGTACGTGAGGAGTTATGGCAACTTCATTAGGGTTGGTTCACAACCAACTGAAATCATCTCAGTCTTTATGTTTTCTTATATTTTGATGGCCTTAAATTATGATTTTGATAAAGTGTAAAACATGAAATTTGTAGGGTTACATCCCCTATAAACACCTTTAAATAAGTTTGGATTGATATATTGTGTGAAAAGAGATATGACTAATTGATTGTCACTAACCCTGTATCCGAATGAAACCTCACTTGCCTTTTAATTATGTTTTCCAAGAATTTGATGGCCACAGATTCAAAATTTGATGATGGTCCAAACTTGAAAGTTGTATATTTATGTTTGATGTACATACATGTGAAATATTTTTGCCAAATCTAGCATGGTTGTTGAGATATTGTCCCTTCATCATGACTGTTTGTCAACATGTTACAAACCTGCTCACCCTAAGCGTGGTCCTTTGTTTTGCTGGTTTTATAGACTAAATTAGACATTGAGTAAAACATGAAAAATGTTCCTTTATGTGTTTTGTAACTTTTGGTAAATCAATTTTACAATTGGACTTGCATAATTTGAGATATACCTAAGAATGTAAGACCTACTTAGACTAAGATGGCATTGAAACAGAGTAAAATTCAAAAATTCACCCCATTTTCTATATCTTATATTGGCCTGAAATTTGAATATGTTGTATCATTATATGTCTAGTTTATTTCAAAAAAGAATCAAGTCATTGGGATACGTATATCTAGAATTATTATTGTATGAGTGTAGCAAGCTCAGGCTGCCATATAAGGAAAAATAGGCATAAACAATAGGCCCACTTGCATGGATCATGCCATAGGTGCATACCAAGAATTCATAATCATTTTGGCATATTATAACAATGTATGTATCAAATGTTAGGATCTCAACACTTTGAGGAAGCCCTAGAGAGAGAACCAAACCTATTGTAAAGGTTGGTTACATCATAAGGTCAGTAAAAACGATAATTAGATTCTAATGTGCATGTGTGTGATAATTTTATAATGTGATTATGTTCTATTACATGTATATGAGATTGAATTGTTACCTTTTACATATGAATACAAGTCAAGCGAGAATTATATGGTCTTAATGATTACTTGGTATACCATTGTTGTGAACACTTGCATGTGGAACTAAAGGGATGTTGTGACTGACTTGTCAAACACTTGCAAATCACATGGAATATGCACTAATATGTCCCATTGGCACATGTTATTGATCAAATGGTTCACTTGTATATGTTGGCCAACAAAATCAAATGTCACTTGAATCATATGAATTCCCAGAAGTAGTGTTTGCCTTGCACTTGCATAGTCAATTGTTATACTTGTAATGTATCCTGATGATATTCTTATATTGGTTGTGCCATAAGAATCGAACTATTGTTTTTATTCATTAAGTCGCGACTCACCAAATTGCAAATTTTTTCTTAGATACTAAATCATACAATTGGACATTTTAGTGCCTAGGGTTTTACATCGAGACATATGGAAGTCAGGTCATTTGCTGAATTCCAAATCTCTTTTTCCTTGTGTCATGTACATACATTTAGATAGGAATCAGTTTATAGTCACTAGCCTTGACAATAGTTAACATATATGTACATTAAATACAGTTTGATTATGTATGTATGATGTATAAAACCTTTTTGCATATGCATTTTAGACATAAAATGCTATGAGTTTCATAATGAAAATGGTTGTTATAATTTAAGTGTTATCTTTGTAGTTTTTAAGTTAGGTTTGCATTGGAAGTTAGATGGAAGTCTAAATCCCTAACATTGAGTAAGACATCCAAATTCACGATCAAGAACCTTTAAATCACTACCACTACCTTGCAATAAGGATGGATGAACTTGAACCAGATGAATTCATGGTGTACATTGTAATCTTGATCCAGCCAAGGAAGACATGATTGCCATAAAGTGTTATTTGTGGTGATGTTTGGGTTCCTAGTCACGATCATGACTTTTGTAGCTGTATGAAGGGAACCAAGTTTGCAACCAAAACTTGTCAAGTGTCCAAGATAACTATTGGGATATCAAAATTTGTGAAGGTTAAAAAGTTGTCAAGACCGTGACCCAATGAAACACTTTTTCCTTATCAAATAAAAGGATTTATGGTCACTGTCACGTCCAATAAGAATCTAAAAAGTGACCACGACTTTTGGTTCGATTGGATAAATGCAATGACTATTTTTTTTAGTAGCAGCATGCCACGTGGGCTAGTCGTTAGACACAAAACGGGAATCTCCATCACGACTTTAGTCTTTCTAAAACAAATTAGAAATTTATGATTGCAAAATGCAAGTCACCACCGTGAAATTAGTTTGACAAACATTTAATGCAAAAATTGCCTAGCTTAACTTAGAGATTTAGGCATAGTTAGTTTGTAATGTCTCTTTGGTGGTTATTCCTTATAAATACTCCACCAAACAAACATGAATGCAAGAGAATACCATTTGATTATAGCCAAAAGATTGCAATTTTACTTCTTAACTTATTTTTCTTTGTATGTGAACTAATATTATTGGGTGCAAGCATTGAACACCATTATAATTAGGTTTGAGAGTTAGCCTAGCTGTCAAAACTCTTATATTAGGTTAAAGTGTTAGCCTTCGAGAAAAACAGTTGAGTGAGGTTTTTGTGTGAGCCTTGAAACATAACTTATAAGGTTACATGTGAGCCATTAAAACATATTGTACAAGTTTGTGTGAGCTTGAAAACACCATTTTGAGTTAGTAGAACACCTAATTATGAAGAATTGAGGAGTGGACGTAGGGTTCATTAACACCCAAACCACTATTAAATATTGTGTGTTAATTCATTCTCATTCTCCTTCAATCTCCCAAACACTTTGTCTTCTCTCCAAATTTTCAAATTTCCATCAATTCAAACCCTCTTATTGGTGCTTAAGGGCCAACAAAGTGCAAATACAATAGATTGATTTTGTCATGACCTTGCAAGACAAACACTATAATAGAACTTTTAAAATGTCATAATTCAATTACATATACATGTAATATAACATAACCATATCATAAAAACATTTAAAATGTCATAATTCAATTACATATACATGTAATATAACGTAACCATATCATAAAATCATTACATATAAAAATTAGAATCCAATTATGGCTTTTACTCCCCTTTTGGTGCGACTAACCTTTGATGGTCAGTTTGGTCCTTTCTCTTAGGTTTCCACAAAGTGTTGAGATGCTAACATTTGTTACATACATGGTTATAAGTATGTCAAAATGATTATGAATGCTTGACATGCAACTAAGGCATGTTCTTTATAAGTGAACCTAGTGTTTATGCATATTTTTCTTGTATGGCAGCCTAAACTTGATACAATCTAATTGTAAGAACTCTTACTATACTTATCCAAATGACTTGATTCTTTTTACAAATAAACTAGACACATAATGATACAATATAGTGAAATTTCATATTAATATAAAATATATAGAAAATATGGTGAATTTTTGAATTGTGCCATGTTTCAAAGTCATCTTAGTCTAAATAGGTCTTACATTCTCGGGTATATCTCAAATCGTACAAATCCAATTGCAAAACTGATTTACCAAAACTTACAAAACATATAAAGGAACATTTTTTTTATGGTTTACTCATTATCTAATTCAGTCTATAAAGTCAGCAAAACAAATGATCGTTCTTAGGGTGACTAGGTTTTCAACATGTTAACAATCAGCCATGATGAGGAGGCAATATCTCATCAACCATGATATATTTGGCAAAACTATTTTATAAGAATGTATATTAGACACAAATATATAACTTTCAAGTTTGGCATCACACCAAATTCCCATTCTATGGCCATTAAATTATTGAAAAATAGTATTAAAAGACTTATGAGGTTTCATCTGGTTCGGGGTCAGTCACAATCAATGAGCCAAATCTCTTTCTACATAATAAATTAAGCAAAATTTTTTTTATAAGAATTTAGAAGAGATATAACCTACAAATTTCAAATTTTTCACTTTGCCTAAATCACCACATAAGGTCATCAAAATATATGAAAACAACCAAAGTAAGGAGATTTCAATTGGTTGTGAACTAGCCTTAAAGAAGGAGACATAGTTCTTAACACACACCAAAATAATAAAAATTGTTTCACATGCATTTGGATGGGCCAAAAAGCTACAACTTTCATGGTTTACTCTTTCCCTAGCTCCTCTTCTAGGGTTATAAAATCATGTGTAAAATTTTGCTCTAATAATAAAATAAATATAATCAGCTCTATTTTTCTTAAGCTACAATCTTCATACATGAGCTCTGCGTCAAATATTCTATAATTCTTACTAATAATGCATGATTAACATGTCATATGGGAGTAATTTCATATGAGAAGAGGAAAAATTAACTTATCTATTTTCCTAGAACTAGAAAAGTTTAGGATTTCTTCCTAGCTAGCTCATTTTTCTTCCTCTTCTTATTCTTCTTCTTCTTCTTTTTCTTCTCCTTTCTTCCTTTATTTCTTAGTTATCTTTCTTTTCTACACTCCCTCACATTTTGCCTTTCCAATCTGATCTTAAAAGATGAAAATTTTAATTTGTATACCTACCCTAATAGGACAAAATCGTGGTGTCTCACTGCCAATGGTCAAAAGTTTAATATTCCTCTTTTAGTCTCTCTTCTTCACTCCTTCATCACCCCACTCTATCTTTTAGTGCCCATATGCTCCTTATACTTTTAAATAAGCTCTAAAACACCATTATTTATTATGCTATAGCATGCACATAACATATGGTAATTTGTCATGCAACTATACCAACATTACATATATGTTCAAATGTCCCAAATGTAATAGTGCAAGTGTCATCGTCATGCTTATCCAATTAGCATATCTAAATGATCATTTTTCTAATGCATATGTTTATGTGGGGTTAAATTTATGCAATGAATCTATTCATGTGAGAATGCCAATGAATGAGGATAACGATGTTATAATAAACATCACTAAACATAATGAAGGTTATGATAATAATTAAGAAGGGGTGAATCACATGGCCAAAATAGATGGCAATATGAATAAAAGTGTAACCAAAATGATACCACCCATATCATAGCTCTCATGGTCTTAAGAATGCTTAATTCATCACTTGATCATAGCCAATATGAAGTTAAAATAGAAACTTGAATGTCAAAATGAAGCATAAGTTGAATGAACACATAATCTTGATGCTTAATAATCCATAAGAAATTCTTCCAACTTGATCCTCTTCCCATTATTTGATTGAATATAGGTCATAGGTCATAAGACCTACCCCTATTCTGCTAATAGAGCTTCCAAGAAATAAATAAAATAGTTTAAAAATGTAGAAATCCAAATGAGAACAAAAATGAAGTTTTGTTTTGTCCTTAGTCAAAAGTAGGTTGTACAGACCATTTTGAGGTTTTTTTAGCCCACAAGGATGGTTGTATAGACTATATGAAGTTTGTACAACCCTCTAAGTCTAGGTTTATGGAAAAGAAGGAAGAAAAGACAAAGTGGAAGAAGAAAAAAGAATATGGGGATTCTTGAATGCTTCTTGTATGTTATCTTGCCCTCAAAGGCTCATTATATTAATCTTGCCCTCTAAAATGCAATGGAATGTTTAGGAATGCAAAATAATAGACCTTGTTCTATCCTATGACCAAGTGTTAATGAGTTAGGGTTTGTGTTTTTTGTGTTAAAGAATGTTTATGGAGCTAATTTAACAAAGTTTCTCTAGGGTTATGCAACCCTTTCCTCTTTAAATGGTGGATTTATACAGGTGGAAAGGTGCACCAGAGCCTAAAATGGTTCTGGTAGCATGGTGTTTGCATCCAACCACAGAGAAGACCATGAAAGATTTAGAATTAAGATTACTTAGAGGACTATACAATCAAGAATATCATTGTACAACCCCTTACATGGTTGTACAACCTTAAGGTTTTAAGGGACATGATTCTAGAAAATTTCAATGGCTAGGGTTTAATCAATGGCTAAGGTTTAAGGCATGGTTGTACCACCAAGCTCAGTTGGCTACATAGCCCACTAAGCTTAGGCTAGCGGTCTTCGGCTTTCAGCTTTTATGCGCTTAGGCTTTTTTTTTTTTTTTGCTTCAATCTAAGGTTCTTAAGGCCTTGCTCTTCTTCCTTTTGTAATTCCCTTTGCATTTTGGTGAATGACTCTAGTGATTTTGATCATTAGGCTTGCATCTTAAGGCCTAGAATCTAGTGCTCATAGTTTACTCCTTACATTGTGAGGCTTGGAAAATAACATTTGAGAAATAATTGTTTGAACAAGGCTCAATAAAGTAATGCAACAAATGTAAACACAAGAATGAATGCTAAATGATACAATTCTTTAGCAACTATTCAAACAAGTGCTAAAGTTCATTCAGGTAGCTTTCTAGTAGGTATCAGTATGTATTGTATGCTTTCAATAGTTCTTGAGTAGGTACTGGCAGTTTTGGCAACTCTCTAGCATGTACCAAGTGTTTCTTGTATCCCCAATAGCTTTCTAGCAGTATGTGTTTTGACATCTTTGTAGTAGGTATTATGTGTGTTATACACTGCCAGTAACTCTTTACAAGGTATTGATTGGTTCTAACAGTTTTCTAGCATGTATTTAGTGTTCTTATATACCCTATAGCTCTTTATCAGGTATTGGGTTTGTTATTTTATTTCTAGTGGCTCTCAAGTAGGCATTGTGTAACGACCATTTTCATTTACAAAACTCATAGCATTCTGTCCAAAAGGCATATGCATAAAGGTTTTATTCATCATATACACAATCCAATATGTATTTAATGTACATATATGTTAACTAATTTCAAGGCTAGTGACTATAAACTGGTTCCTATCTAGATGTATGTACATGACACAAGGAGAGAAAGAGTTGAAATTTAGCCAATGACCTGTGGTCCATGTGTCTCTATGCAAAACTCTAAGGACCAAAATGTAAAATCTTATGCTTTAGTATCTAAAAAAAAATTTGTGATTTGGTGAGTCGTGACTCAATGAATAAAAACAATGGTCAGATTATTATGGCACAACCAACATAAGAATATCATCAGGATACATTACATGTATAAAAATTGACTATGCAAATGCAAGTGTAATAGATTTATTTTTGTGTCATGACCTTACAAGGCAAACACTGCTCCTGAGAATTCATATGATTCAAGTGACATTTGATTTTGCTAGCCAGCATATAACAAGTGAACCATTTGATCCATAACATGTGCCAATGGGACATATTGGTCCATCTTTCATGTGATTTGCAAGTGTTTGACAAGCTGGTCACAACATCCTTTTAGTTGCATATGCAAGTGTTCATAACAATGGTATACCAAGTAATCATTAAGACCATATAATTCTTGCTTGACTTGTATTCATATGTAAAAAGGTAACAATTCAATCACATATACAGGTAATAGGACATAATCCATCATAAAATTATCACACATATACACATTATAATCTAATTATCATTTTTACTCACCTTTTGATGTAACCTGTGACATCCCATTGAAATAATCATTAAAATTTTCTCAGTCTATCCATTGTCATTAAAAGACCTGATATCAATTATTATTTATTTATTATTATTATTATTTTTCTTGCACTATGTCTCTTGTTCACAACATAGTAACTATTTACAATAAGGTATACATGGCTAAACAAACTAAATACTAATATATTGCATACTGGTCCAACCTCTATTAGACTGCTAGACAACAATTTTGAAATGTAACTGGACACAATCTTTAGTTTACTCTTCCTAAAATAAAATTTAATGCAAAAGAGTGAGTTTGCATACTCAGTAAGTAAATGCATAACGATACTTCAATCTCAAATAACATAACAAACATTTAGATATTAATAACTCATAATCATATCCATGCACGAAATAAAGAGTTTTTACTCTTAAATGCCACATAGACTATCAATATCACTGCCACAAAGGCTTTCATTTTTGGTTGTTGCATAGGCTATAAATATTGTTGCCACACAGGCTATCGAATGTTATTGCCACACATACTATTTTATTTTATTGCCACGCAGGTTGTTAGATATCATTGCCACACAGGCTATCGAATGTTATTGTCACACATATTGTTGTATTTTATTACCACATAGGCTATAGATATCATTACCACATAGGCTATCGAATGTTATTGCCACACAGTCTATAGATGTCATTGCCACACAGGCTATCGAATGTTATTGCCATACAGGCTGTTGCATTTTATTGCCACATAGGCTATATATATCATTGCCATACAAGCTATCGAATGTTATTACCACATAAGCTATTATATTTTATTGTCACATAGGCTATAGATATCATTGCCACATAGGCTATTGAATGTTATTGCTAGACAGGCTGTTGTATTTTTTTGCCACACAGGTTATAGATATCATTGTCACACAGGATATCGAATGTTATTGCCACATAGGCTATTATGTTTAATTACCGCACAGGCTAAGAATAGTGTTACTTGCCAATAACATCAAGTATTATTCTTTCAACAAATCAACTATAAATCCACCAAAATTTTAGCAATATAATGCCTGATAACAACACCCATAACTTTGGCAGCTCATATCACCACATACTCTCATTCCCAAGTCATTATTTATCAATGTTTCATGAAAATAAATAAATCAAGAGTATAACAATCTTTTCATCAATGTAATCCTCAATATCATCACATTAAACAACATTTCATTCCATTGAGTATATGTTCATGGCATTTAACCAATCACATGTATAGTACCATTAGTTATTTACTTACCTCCTCCTTC
>CATIWR010323426.1:0-12367 GCA_949677035.1 Omphalea diandra | reverse complement strand
CCTCTTTTCCATTGGTTGGAAGTTCACTTTTCCTCTTTTAGTCCCTCTTATTCACTCCTTCATCACCCACATCCATCTTATAATCCTCATATGCTCCTTGTACTTTTAAATAATCTCTAAAACACCATTATAAAATAATTTGCCATGCAACTATACAAACATTACATATATGTTCAAGTATCCTAAATGCAACAATACAAGTGTCATTGTCATGTTTCTACAAATTCACATGACTAAATGATTATTTATCCAATGCATATATTCAAATATAACGTAATTTAAAATGCATATGATTTAGGTTGAGGATGTTACACTATCCTAACCCTTATGTAACTTACAAACGATGATCTAATGCCTGATTTGCAAACATTGGGATAGGAACCAGTATTTGGTGAAGGCCAAGGCCCAAATAGAGATGTTAACTTGAAAGGCTAAGGAGGGCTCCGATGCTGAGTATGTAGCCACTGACCGAAAGAAGGGACGAGGAGGTGACACCTTTGAAAGTTAAGCTGATTAGGCACTTTTAAACTTTAAGCGTTTTTTCTTTTTCTCTCTTTTTTATAGTACAATACATTCTTGAACTTTGTTAGTCTTTTGCATAATTGTACTTAGTATTTGGGTGATTTAAAAACCCTGTTGATTTTGAATGATTGCTTGGATGATAGACTTTCTTATGTTACACTAGGGTGACTTTACCTCCCATTTTTGTCAAATTTTGAGATGTTTTAGTTTTAATGCATAATTTTATTATAACTTCAACTCTGCTTTCTAAATGTATGTTGAACCTTTTTATTTTTCCTGGTACAGACATATATGTCTCAAAGTTGGTATATATGAATTTCTCAGCCCTGAAAATAAAAGAAATGTTATCCCAAATTTTCTACGAGAACAGGTCTATGCAACCTAGGAAGTCGCCCGTACAAACCACTGGTTCGTTGTACAAACTACTCAAGTTGGTTGTACAGCCATGCACAACTATATATAGTTGTAAGGCACTAATCAACCTCCTCATTTTTTATAAATAGCCATATGCGATTTTGCTCTTTAAACCCACCATTTTCAGCCACCAAACCATGACAAAAGCAATTTTATAGTCTTTCCCATCCCAAAGCTGACCTGATCTACTTTGGGTAAGTCTAGTGGCTTTTTGCTATCTCTCATCCATCTACCTAGACACAAAATTTCTTTAAGTAGCCTATGATTTATGGGATTTCTCTACTCATATTTTTCACTTTGGGGATATTGAGATCTACCCCCTGCTAGAAGAATTCAAGTCTATTCTCAATTGCAATGTCATAATTACATATCAAATTGCTCTTTCATAGATAGATTACCCACATATTCAAAAGATGATAGAGAGGACTTTCTTCCCAACGATCCTGAGTGAGACAATTATGGGTTTGGACAAAGTAACCCTTTATGTCAATGATTCTTTTTCCTAGAAGTCTACTTTTACTTTAGGTATAAATTTCTTTGCATCCTCTTTTTTGTTTATTTTTTATTTGATTTTTATATTTGATTTTTATTTTTATTTTTACTTTTGTCACCCTAACTTTTGTATAGACCACCCTTGTGGGTTTTAAGTCTGATGGACTCCTCACTTTTGCTTAGACCACCTTTTTAGATTTTCAACCTAATGATCTCATTATTTTTTGTTTCTATTTTATTTTATTTTATTTTATTTTCTCTTTTTTTTTTTCAAATATGATTGTAAGAGAGATTGCGACTACTGGTTGCCCCCCCCCCCCCGCCACTACGGATGTAAGACTCTATCATCCATAATATCACTTGGACCATCACTTGTCGAGGCCTGCTACTACTCAAGCTAGGTGGGCTGAATGGATGTCGTATATTATAGTCACTGATATTAGCAGAGCTACCCGTGGTGGAATTTTTTAAGTGTTAGTATGAAGACTTATAGGGACTACATCATCTTTTCTGCCTTGGCATACTCTATGACTTGGCTCAGGTGCGTTGCTAGTTTAGTGCCCCACAGTTCAAGGTAGAGCTCCTTCCTTCATTTGTCAAAGGCCTTTTATCCTAGCACTTCTTAGACAAGATCAAAGATACTGGAGTAGTCACTATATTTATGATTTCTTCACTAGTAGAGATCTATACCTTGAAGATGATAAAAGCTACATGGCACGGCTATGTGGCTTTTCTAAAGTTGCAAACATCTTCTCTATCCTACTAGTGAATAACAAACAATTATCTTTCATGAAAGAACACTCCTTTTATATATGTGATTCTGGTCTAAAGACATGTTTGACTAAATTTACTTTAATTATGTGAACATGTTTTCTTTTGATGTTGTGCTTAACATGGATCATTTACGTTTTGCACATTACATACTAATTGAATGTATGACTACTACTTTAATAGTGGCATATTAAAACATCTAATTGCCTTACTCAATGCCTTTGTTTTACCGATCTCTTATCGTTTACCCTTACCTTATCTATTATAGCTCAGCTCCTCTGTCATTATTCCTCTAATGGTTAGTTGCACTCTTTTGAATATATATTTCATTTTTATGCTCTAACTTTTGCCTTAGCTGCCTTTTTGAGTTTTCAACTTAGCAAGCTACTTTTTCTTTTTGTTTTATTTCATGATTTTATGTCCTAATTTTTACCTAGTGGCCCTTTTGAGTTTTTCACTTAACGAGAACTTTACTTTTCTCACATCTTACATAAGGTATCTCTTTAACTTATCTAGATTTATTGGTTTAATGAACTCATTCCTATATATGTCTGTTAATTTTGTCACACCATCTGAGTAGATGTATTTGATCACATAAGGGCCTTCCCAGTTCAGTTTGAATTTTCCTTGAGGATCTTGAGTTTATGGTTGGATTGCCTTCAACACCAAATCACCAACTTTTATTATATTCAGCTTAACCCTTTTATTAAATGTGTGGACCATTCTAGCCCAATATAATCAGATGTGACAGGGCCTTCAACCTTTTCTCATTTAATAAAATAAATGTTTGAACATGTTCCTTATCCACTAGTATTTAGGGACCTAAGACTCAACTAATACTTGTAAAGATGTCACTTCTAGTTCAATTAGAAATACCACCTTTATCCATTTACCAAAAAATATAGTGTCATTCTAGTTGACATATTTGTTGTAGTTCGATAACTCCACAAGGCAAACGATAACTTCTCTAACCAATCCTTGTATATTTCAACCATTTTTGCCATAACATTTTTAACATTCTTATGAGTTGCTTTAATTGCCCCATTAGCTTGTGGCTTGTATGCTGAAGACTTATGGTGAGTTACCCTATATTTCTCTAAGATTACCTTAACTTTGACTAGAAAATGGACTCTGTTATCTATAATAATGTGATGTGGTACACCATATCGAAAAATGAAATTCTTCTTAATAAATCGAGCTATTTGCTTAGACCCTAGCTTGTTGAATGATTCGATTTTTATTTATTTTGTGAAATAGTTTACCGTCACCACAATGTACCTATGCTTCCTTGTAAAAGCTAGTCTAATTTTCTCAATCATGGTAATATCCCAAACTGTGAATGGCCAAGGTGAAGTCAGATTCTATAGTTTTTTCGATGGCAAATGGTTGAAGTTACCATAAACTCGACATTTATGACAACTTTAAACTATCTAAATAGAGTTTCATTCCATAATGGTGCAATAATATCCTAGCCTTAGAATTTTCTTTGCTATTCATATGAAGACCATAAACTCTCGCGTGCACTTCATCCATGACTCTGTTTGCATCTGGCCATTGATTTACTATATTTTACAATGAATGATCTATTAAACTTCTAATTCACATTGCTTTGTGTAAGGATTAAGGTGATTTAATGATGGCTCATTCCACATAATTTATTTCGCTAATTGCTTGTTTTCTCCCTTAATTTAGGAAACATAACATCATTAAAATAGAAATCATTAAATCTCACAGTAAAAATATCTCTGTTAATAGTTCAATATATTTAATTATATAAAGAGATTCATATCCAATATATATTCTCAATCTCCTCTGAGGTTCCCTTTTTATCCAGTGTGGGAGAAGGGAGGGTAATAATGACATAAACAACACATCTAAAAATTCTCAAATGGAAAATATTTGGCTCTTGGCTAAAAGCCAATTGTAAAAGTGAAAATTTATGATAATTAGTTGGTTGATGCATATAAGAGTTATTGCATGTAAAATTATATATCCCCAAACAAAGATAAGAATTTTTTTTTTGTAAGTAATGGTTTAGCAATTAATTAAAGACATTTAATAAAAGATTTTGCTAGACCATTTTGGGTATGAACATGTGCAACTAGTTACTCTATAGTTATTTCAATTGACATTCAATAATCATTAAAGGTTTGAGATGTAAATTCACCAGCATTATCAAGACAAATTATTTTATGGCATAATCTGAACATTGTGCTTTTAATCAAATTATTTGAGCAAGTAATCTTGCAAATGTCAGATCTCAAGTTGATAATAAACATACATGTGACCATCTTATTAACACATCTATCAATACCATAAAATATTGAAATGGTCCACATGGTGGATGAATTAAGACACAAATATTTCCTTGTATATGTTCTAAAAATATAAGTGATTCATTTTGAATTTTACTTGGCTATAGCCTAAGAATTAAGTTTCCTTGACAGCAAGTCGAACATGAAAATTCATCAGATTGAGAAATCTTTTAGTCCTTTAATAGATGGTTATATAAGCTCTCAATGGTTTTGCATATCATTGATGTTCTAACATGATCCAATCGACCATATCAAATAAAAAAAGTGTTTGAATTTATAAACTTTTGGTTTACTACCACATTTGTTTCAATTATACATATATATGTATAATATAAGCCAAAAGAGAAAGCAAGTAATTTCTCTAATACAAATTTCTTATAAAAAAATTATAATATGAAGATATTATATATTTTTCACATTTGTTGACTTAATATGATATCCATTTCGACAAATATCTTCAAAACTTAATAAATTTTTGTGAGATTTGACAGAGAACAGTGCATCTTTAATAAAGAGATATTTCCCTTCAGGTAATAATATATTTGTTTTTTTAGAGCCTTCAGTTATTCTCTTACTGCCCAATATTTTACTAACATAAGTTTCTCCCATTGTAAAATTAGAAAAGTATTTCTTATCCTTTAATATGGTGTGCGTATTTGCACAATCTACAAGATATAAGTCTGGATCCGTTGTTTTGAATCCTATTAATGATAGAGTAGAATCCACAATATCTTCATACAGATAAAATATATTTTTTAGAAACATAATAATAATAATAATAATAATAATAATAATAATAATAATAATAATAATAATAATAATAATAATATATAAATTCTATATTAAAATTAAACTAATAAATCATAAATATGGATCATTTCAAACTAATGAGTTACTCAAATTTCAAGATAAATAAAACAAACTAAATAACTAAAAAAATTCATATAATAATTAGGCATTTGTATTGTCATGACCAATTAAACGATATATTTTTCCTTTATCATTCTTAAAGAAATTTGACTGCTAGCATCTAACTGGATCCCTATGATGGAGAATCTTTCTTTAGCATGAGCTGTAAAGGCCTCGTATGCTTCATATAGTGGGGAACAAAGCTGTGTAGATAATTGACAATTCCAAGAAATTGTTATATCTGCTTGAGTGTCAGATTCTCATCAGGAAATTTTAATAATTCAGCTACAATGTGGGGTCGTGGTTGGTGCTAACCATCTCCAAATGTCATCCCTAATAACTCAATTTCTTCCTCAGCTATTTTCATCTTTATAGGTTAGGAGTATGTCCAATCCTCCAGTTTTGATTAGTGTCCTATTCCAGTCACCGAAACATAACATGTGGAATTAGGAGGTAGATTTGGCATAAACTGAATAGGAATTTTTTCTTCTTCTTCAGAGGAAGAAGAATAGACTTCTTCACTATCAGTTTCCAAAGATTGCGAGAAACTCTCTGATTTTGAATTGACTATTGAAAAGGATGGTAAGGATTGAGTACTTTCAAGGTATGAATGGATGGAATTCATCATTTGGCATTTCTGGTGGTTTTGGAGAAGGTTTTTATATAGACTGGGATGAGGTGGTTGTGTGTATAGATGAATCTTTCTACTCAGGTTGAACTAGAAATTTTTCAGCTCATAGTTTTTTATGGAATAGGTCTGCAGAAAGGCCATGGTGTTCAAGTTCTGTTGTGGTAGGGATATGAAGAACATGAGGTTTGATTAGTGAGATTTGTGGTAAAAGTATTTCAAAAGGGTCATGGTATTTTTGTTTAAAGGTTTGAAAGGCATTGAAATCCTTTTCAATTATGTTTAACTGGTCTTTTAATATTTAGATCTCAATAGCTTTTCTCTTAATTACTTCAGTGTGCACTCTTTGACTCACCATTTACATCACCTCCTTGTGTTTCTCCTTAACTTGAACCTAAAGTCTTATCATGAGCTCGTACACATTTCTTTAGTGCTCCATTAATCTTTCATCTACCCTTGTGACTTGTTGAGAGACTTTGTTCACCTTAGATTCTATATTTTTTAGAATCCTGTTTTGTGCCTGCATATTTGTTGACTGTCAATTCAAAACTGCTTCAACTGGAGGAATATTCAAAGGTTGGCCTTTAGAATCAATTCCCATGGGAGCTTTGATATAGGCCATGGTCCTAACTTGGGTATTTAAATTGGTTTGGTCAGGTAAAGGTGGAAAGTCTTCGTTTGTTGGTTGAAACATATAGACATTTTTGGTAGGCTTGGTTCTTTAGGGACCCATTTCAAGGTTTGTTGGTTACAAGATAAAGGTGTTTGGTGGTAAGATTCTTTAGATAGTTGTGGAAGAGGTTTTGGAATTGGACGATATTTGACAAGATAATCATACTTCCCAGAGGATTCTTTGAGTAGGCTAACAGAGGGATCACCTTCTTCAAATCTTCTTCTTAACTCTTTTTCTGAGAAATTTCCTTTTCTTTTTCTGGTAATCTTTTCTTCTTCTTCTCCTATATCTGCATCATATAAACAACTTTTACACCGACATTCATCAAAGAAGTAATGCCCGTCACGTTCAAATGGATACACAAGAGATCCATTATTCTCAAAATAGACAATCGGCATGCCTATCTCTGGCTCATGAAGTGCCATCATGAACTGAGTGGAGAAAACATTGCTTGAGCTTTGCGGTGGAGTTTTTTCAAACTTTGTTTCCACAGTTCCATCCGCTCGCATGTAATAAACTGGTTTAGTTGACTAAACTAGTTGGGTGCTTTCATGCATTTTCTTATAACTAGTCACCCATGTTTCTAGTAGCAACTAAAGCAGTTCATTCCTAGATATTTGCCTAGGAATATGAATGCATGTAAGATCTTTTTGTGTGTCAGCCATGATCAACAGAGCTTCATTTTTATGTGGGAGTGAGAGATCAATAGCATGGTTTTGGATCTTGTACAACATTTGGTAGTGCAAGGTTGTTGCTGTTGCTGTGGCAACCTAAGGGCCTTCAGGGATATGAATATGAACCTTTAAAGCACTAAGAACATGCGGATCTCAGAGTGATAGATTAAAATTAGGGAGAAAGTAAACATCACTGATCTTGCATTAAAAGAAGTTTCTACCATCCCTATCACTGCATGTTGATACTGTAAATACTTATTGTCTAGCAAGGCAATCCTTGCAAAAACTGGTAGGACTTTTCTCCCATAGTAGCTGACTACTATTCTGATGGCTCCAAAGTGGATGTGGATGAACTTCAAAGGAATCTCTAAAGTAATGAATTGTTCTTTTCCGGTGGCTGGAATAGGACACTGGTCAAAGCTAGAGGATTGGACGTACTCCTTAATAGACTTAGGAGTTTGTCTAATTAGGATTTTGATTAATCTGGTCTAAGAGCCTTTATTTTTTTAGAAGGCATCATATGGGTTAAGGAAGGGGATATTTGTGTCTTGGATTTTTTGGTTATCAAGAATATAACTAAGTTCATATAGGTAATCTATTTTAGATGAAGAGGATTTATGGAAGGAAGGAGAAGGAGGTATTGTAACAGTGAGTGGAGCAGAAGTAGAAGGTTGTGAGGTAGAAGGAGTTGAAAGAGTTTCTGTAACTGTAACTGGAGTTTCCATGGTAAACAAATGTTGCTAGCCTTCAATCATACATATCATTGTTATCTTTTACCATATTTGCTTTTATATTTTTGTTTTTTTTTTCTTTTTAAAGACTCATAACAGAGATCAAAAAGATGTTTTAGTGTGTGATAGATATAAGATCAATGCCATTTTATGGCACATTGGAACCGTTGATTTTTTAATATTGCTTTGATTCATTATTCTCTTCATAATTCTTCCACTTTTTGGTCGAAAGATGCATTATTATTTTCATGATCATCATGATTACTATGATTTTGGCCATAACCTCAACCACATCCTTGACCATAATTATTTCTTCGTCCTCTTTCTTGTCCATGCCCAATATTGTTATATATTGTTTCATTCATTTTTAGAGAGTGGAGTAGAACTAGTTGGATGAATTTCATGATTTTTTAATAAGAGCTCATTATTTTGCTTCACAACAAAAAACGTGAAATTAATTTATAATATTTCTTAAATTTTTTTTCTCGATATTGCTACTGCATGAGCATATTTAAGGCATGAAAAAGTAGTATATGTCTTCTCTAACATATCATGGTCAGTAATATTTTCTCCACATAATCTCAATTTAGAATTAATTCTAAAAACCGCAAAATTATAACCACTCACAGTTTTACAATCTTGCAATCATTAATGCATCTATTCATGATGAGCCTTTGGAAGGATTATAAATTTATGGTGGTCATATTTTTCTTTCAAATTATTTCAAAGAATTAATGGATCTTTAATTGTCAAATATTCAAGTTTTAGTCCTTCATGAAGATAATGATGAAGGAAAATCATCATCTTGGTGCGATTTTATAGAGATTCTTGATTTTTATCTTTGATTGTGTTTTCAAGACCCATAAATGTGTTTTGACATCTAGTATCCATGACAAATAATTATTGCCCATGATGTTGAGGGCTACAAATTTGAGTTTTGTCAAATTTGACATTGTTTATATACAAATAAGTAACATATTAAAAAGTAAAATAATTAAATTAGTCTTTTAAAGACTTATAAAAAATATATTAAGTTCTTCAGGAATGTAGGATATTAATTCTTTAATGAAATAGGATAATAATTTTTAAAAATTTGAATACTTAGTTTTTCAAGAACTTAAGGTACCAATTCTTCAAGAATTTGATAATTTATTTAATTAGTTATTCAAAAACTATAAAGAATACTAGTTCTATATGAACTGTATTAATTTATTTTATTCTATAAAATACAAGTTTTTTGGGAACTATGTATAATATTAGTTCTTCAAGAACCATATTAACATCAAATAATATCTCTATATATCACAATAATAAAAAGTACCAAAATTGAATGAAATATTAAAAAATGGCATACTAATCTCTTAAGAAGCTCTAATTTTTATATTGTCAAAGCATACTAGAGTTATAGCTAGCCTAAGATAGAACTAATTCACAATGATAACATGCTATAAATAGAGGGATAAAATAAAGAAAAGTAAATGGAGAAGAATAGATAATAACTTTTGTATAAATTATTTCATTCATTGTAACACCTATTTATAATGCTAATGGTTATAAAGATAAGGATAGAAATAGAGTTATATCTCATAAAAACCTATACCTATAGGAATAAGAATAGATATCCAATATTATCATAATACTAGAATATTAATTTGTCGTGATCAGAACATTTCAATTTTATAATTACTAAAATTCTATTTTATTAATTATAATATTAAATTTTCAAATTTAAATGATTATGCAAATATTTTTATTATCTTTTCAATTTGAATAAATATATTAGAGTTACATAACACTTTTATCTAGTTATTTTTTTTAAAAAAAATTATAGTTGACTCTAAAAGATGGATCTCATTATTCAAATCAAAATTATATTATGTCAATAAATTAATTGATCAAATTATTTTAATATTTGTTGACTATATTAGTTATAATAAAAATATTATAAAATATATTCATATTATTTTTTTTAGTATAAAATGTGTTCATACTATTTTTTCGAGTGCTTTAAAAGTAGATATGTCAAAATGAGTCATAATATGCTAACACAATAGAAATATATAAAATTAGTGAGTTAAAATTGAGTTTTAATGAGTTCATCTCATAAATAGGTTAAAATTGAGTTTTAATGAGTTCATCTCATAAATAGGTTGATCTATTTATAGCACGACTTGAAAAGGGTCATATAATGGATTGATATGTGAATCTATTACAACTCATTTAATTTCATGTATCATGTCAACTTGACGTAGTTTATTTATACTATGTATAATTTATGTGTAATGTCAAATGTTAAAATGATCATTCATATAAAATATATAGACATCTTTTATATATTTGTATTATTGAGAAACATTTAGATGATAATTATTCGAAAGTTTTATGTGTTTGTATTTATTTGTAAGAATATTTAAATTTTAATGTTGTATTAATCTTTATTTAGATTTTTCTATATGCTTTGAACTTTAAAGAATATATGATGATAGATAATGTTTCAATTGATTTGAATAAAAATATAATACTTTCACAATCATAAATTTATACAGATTAAATGAATCATGTCTAGTTTAATGACTCACATATGATCCAATTAAGTAAATGAATTATATGTGTTGTGTTCATATAACTTGTTTAAATTTTATATTTTGTAAAAATTGAGATATTTTGATACAATTAATAAATGAGTTATTTTCATTTTGACTTGAAACACAAATATGATCCATTAATTCATTTTGATACTCTTATTCAAAACTGAAAATTAGAAAAGTATACAAAATTCTAATGAAAATAAATTTAATGGCCGCAATAATGAAAATTAATGTTCTTTAACCACGTCAAAATTTTGAAAAGCAAATTAATAAATATTGGTATATAAATTAACCCAAGTTTACATGTTATGTACATGTTGACAATAAGTAATTAAATAGCTCTATTTTTATTCCTTATACAAAGTGATCTTAAGTCTTCAAAATTCAAAAGTTGAGACTATTTTTTTTTAAAAAAGAAATAGGTAATTGAGAAAGTCATTAACATAATTTCACAACACAAACTTTAAAAAAAGGGAGAGGAGGACAGAAAAGTTTTTAAAAAAAGAAAATAGAAGTGTGGTCGAAAACATGTTAACATAGTTTCTACTTTCTTTCCTATATGAGGGGTTTGAATACCTTTTTTGTATGATTTTCTTTTTACATTTTTTTTTATTATAGTGACGTGTGACATAATTTAAAATATAATAGATAAAATAAATGTAAATGATATTATTATTATATTTTTCAAGTGTAAAAATTTTTTTACTAAATATTTAAATCCTTATTTTATTAAATTTTACTAAATATCTAAATCTTTATTTTATTTTTCTTCATTTTATTTTTTATTTTTTCAGCTTCTCATATAGTTTTTACTCCTACAATTTCTTTTGCCAAATTTCAATAGTACAAGCCTATAACAATATTCAAATTGTACATAATTTTTTTACTGTAATATTTATTCATTCAAGATTATTATTTAAATAGATAGTATATTAGTCATAACTTCTACAATCCAAAACGCAAAATAATATATATATATATATATATATATATATATATATATATATATATATATATATTCTCTTGTTATATTTTTAGTACAGTAAAAAACATGTCATGAGATAGGGGTGAACAGGTCCAATTTTGAATCAATTATATATATATATATATTCTCTTCTTATATTTTAGTATAGTAAAAAACATGTCATGAGATTGGGGTGAACAGGTCCAATTTTGAACCAATTATTTATAAATATCCAAAATTGATAATGAATAATTTTAAATATCGATCCTATTCGGTTCGGTTAAATTTTAAATTTTAGTTCGATTCAGTTTGGATTTCAATTTTATATTTTATAAAATTATTTATATACTCATATTTATTATATAATTATAAATTATAAATATATAAAAAATAATTGATAAATAACTTTCATAATTAAGTATTAAAAGTTATATTAATTAATTTTTAATTATTTTTGTTTTTCTTGTGATATTTATTCAAAAATATATAAATTATATACACAATATATATATATATATCTTACATTATTTGTAAATATTTTAAATAATTTATACTTATATATATGACTTAAAGTATATTTACACACACGCGCGCACACATACACACACACACACACACACACACACCCACACACATACATATATATATATATATATATATATATATATATATATATATATATATAT
>CATIWR010323330.1:0-10368 GCA_949677035.1 Omphalea diandra | reverse complement strand
ATCAACTTCTTTATTTCTTCTAGAGGGAATGATTCAATTCTGCAAAAACAACACTTATTTGAAACATTAGTGATGATCAATCTACTTTGTCAAGATCAAAAGAGGTTTTAATCATAGGATTGAGTATCCTAGACCAACAGTGTCTTTGACTCATTGTGTTCTAGTTACTTCTTTCATATGTCCTTTGTCTCTTTTTGAGTTTTCTTATCTTCTTGTTTTTATTAATCAACTTTCATTGTGATTTCCATTTTGCCTCCACTAGGTATTTAAAGTTGTCATTAATTGTTGATTACTCTCGAGATTTTTTTTTATTTTGATTCTTTTAAGAACATAAAGAAGGCTAACTTGAGTGGTAAAAGGAAAAAGTGGTGTGCTTATTAAAGGGTAAAAGCCTAATTTATGGAAACACAAGTGTGAATGACATCTTTTTGAGAGTAAACAAATGCAGAGGGCTTTATAAGGTTCTTCTTGTTTTCTTCTTATTTCGCAATGGCAAGTTGGGAAAAAGGATCCTAAATTTAATTCCTTCATGAAAGAAATGCTTGATAAATTATCAAATTAAACCATAGTTTGGGAAGAATAGAAAAGAGGTGTGTTACCAACAACACCCCCATCATATCACTAAAGTAAGCAAGATAAGGGGCAATTTAAAGATGATGAACCTGTAAATAAAAGCTACCAATGGCTAACAAGTTGCAACTACAACAAACTAAAGGTTCTAAAATTTTGAGAAAAAGGTGGTTCCAAACAATGCTTAACATAGAAAAAAGAGATAAATTTTGACATGAGGCAAGTCAATAAAAAGAAGGGTCGAAAGACTACCATTATTGATGAGGTCAAATTGCAACCTAATGTCAAGGTAGTAAGACAAATCAATTCAAAATGCACTAAAGCTAGTTATTCATGGGAGTACTAATGGGAAAGTGATAAATTCATTTCAACATCAAAAGGGGAGGCTAAATGAAAAGGTGTGGTCTTTGTTTCAGAAGGTACAATCAAAATTTCAAAGTCTTTTACTTTACATGATGATATAAGTTCTAGATACTAAGAATTTGAGCTTGTTACTTTCCAAATCACAAGTAAATGACCTACCAATATGTTAGAAAGTGGTGATCTAGAAAGTATTAGTTTACATGATGATGAGATGCCACCAATTGAGGTTTTTTCTAATGCTCAAATTGAAAGTCGCATACATGATATGATTACAAGTGAGAATGATGATGATGACTTCAAAGAGGATGATAAATAATAATGAGTGAGAGAAAAAGTGCACATGAGAGAGAAAAAGAAATATTTGTGTAGCAAAATGAGAGCAGTGAGAAAACCATAGAGAGGTGTGATATAAGAGAGGAAAAAAGACAGCTTAGAGAGGATGCATAAAATAAAAGAGATGTGCATACAAAAGGAGAGGGTATTTTGTGAAAAAGAGAGTTATGTGAGGAAGCTTATTTTTCACCAACACCCATAATCATGATGTTGTTTCAAAGGACATATTTTGATACTAATGATTTATAAGTTATTTTGTATAGTGCTTTTGTGTCTCTTTTGAAGGGCTATGATGAATTGATTTCTAAGAAAGGCCAAAGAAGAGGAGAGCATCAAATCAATTTTATCCTTAATTCTTTAGAAAAGAAGGACACCATTAAAAGTAAGAGTGAGGTTAAAAAAGTATTGTTTTCTCCAAACCCAATGAATCAACTCATGTGTTAAGAGGTTTCTTTTAGTTCTAGATTTTATTTTGTGCTTACTCAATTTAAATTTTCTTTTGATTTTAAACCTTATTTTATTTCTAACAAAATTCCTTTTTATTCTAAACTTTATTTTGCTACCCATAAATTTAACTTCTCTTTATCTAGTTTTTTCGTTTCCTCTTCAAATTTGTTTGATGTTTTAGTGCTTTGACTTATTAGATGGAAAAAGCATTTTTTCAATTGGTGTTCGACTAACATTTTCTTGTTTGAATGGAATTCTTCTAATATTTTTTTAGATAAATTTATGAGATTTGTGTTTGAATTTGATGGAGAGGTTTAGGTATGTATTTGATGCTCTAAGTTTCCTTTTGCGACCACGTGGATTAATTGCCATAAAAAGAAATTACAAGGTAAGGAAAATTTGGTCACCTATCCTACATGGCAAAGGTATGAACTTCTTTATACTTTAAATACTAAATTCTTAGGTTTTGAAAGCATTAAAGAGTTTTATATGTATGACCATGATCTTAGTAAGTTCTTTCATGATTATGAAAAGGTTGCTTTTGAAAACTACTTTAGGCATATTGGATTTTTATTTTTGAATAACTAATTATGTGTGCCTAAATGTGTTTTGCATGAGTTTGTTATTGGAAAGACATATAAGGAGGATTTAATAGGAAACTTTGGTGTACTAAAAATTTTATATGTATTGCATAAAAATTCACAGTGGCCTAACATGAAATTGGATAAGGAAAATAGTTGTGGTAGATGTGTTGCATGTGAACCAGCTAGGCCAAAATCTAAACCACCTAGGTTATGCTTGACTTTACCCATTCATAGCATACTTTAGACTAATTTTTCTATGAACTTTATTTTAAATTTGCTTAGGTCTAACTATGGAAATGATTTAATTTTTGTGCTGATGGAATATTTTATTGAATGCTATAAAATCATATTGCCATTAACCTTGATAACTTGTTTTTCAATAAGATTGATAAATTATGACTTGTGTTTAATCCCAATGGAAGGACTTGGAACTTACATGGTAAGTTTAGTGTATATTTATTGTATATTAGTTCTTATGTTTCTTTTTATCTTGATGTAAGTTAGGATTCTAGGATGAATCTTTTTGAAGAAAGGGGGTTTGATATGATCCTAGTTAGCACCCATCATGAGAATTCACTTAAGATCAAAGAACTAAGGTCAAGGGTACGCATAAAGAGGGATAATGATAGAAGTGATAACAAGTATTTTCAAGATCCATTATAAGGAATTGGTGGTCTGATGACAAGGGCAAAGACTAAAAGAATGAAAAGAGCTTTACAAGTATTGATCATGGAATTGAAAAAGCAAAATAGAGGATCTTTTTCTAGTAAAAAACAAGTCCTTTATACCTTAATTGCATGGGTGAAAGCTCAAGTAGAAACTTGTTTAAAGGTATAAATATAGAACATGACCATGCGTATAACCATGCAACTATGAAGCACAACCATGCTTCGAAGAGACAAAATTGGGTAAAAAGTTGGTGCATGGCCATGCGTACAGTTGTGCATCAATGACGAGTAATAAAATAATGGGCAGAAAATTGGAGCATGACCATGCACACGAGTGTGCATCGAAAGTGAGTAACTAGTATTAGGATCGTGCACTCGCACAACCATGCATATAGTCATACGTCTCGAGCGACAATTCAAGATTCTTGTTTTTGTTAGCCATTTTTTGAGTTTTCTTACTTCCTTTTTAGTAGGTATCTTATCTAGAATATATTCCCTACTTAGATATGACTTTGTTTAGGGATATTAAACATTTTTCTAGATAGGAAACTTTTCTTTGTAAAGCTTTATATAAGCCATAGCCTTTTATTACAAAAAGAAGGAATTAAAGTTTAATTAATATTTTTGAGTTTTGGTAAGTTCATGTTTTGCTTTCTTATATTCTTAATAGAATATAAAATTAGACTTATCAAAAGAATGATGAACCTTTATGGCTTCTTCAAGATTAGTTTTAAGGATTAAGTTTCGTTATGGTTCTAATTTTTTGATCGATAACTTGATTTCTAAAGTTTCTTGGGCAAAGTAGCAATTCATATAAAGAGTTCTTAGAGCAAGTCTCCTAACGAGTTCTTTATCATGAATGAAGTGTGTTCTACCTAGGATCATCTCGAACAACCAAAGTGTTTTTGTTATAGGGGTGAATTATCACAAATAATATTCTTATTGCTTTCGAGACTTTGCATTTTCTTAAATGTAAATGGTAGGGGAGAAATATGATTATTGCTCATAAAATAGGCATGAGTAAAGTGCATGATCATATCACGTGTTGATTTCTAACTTGGGGTTTTATGATGGCTGGACACAATGTATGATTTCTTGTGTGTCAACGGTTAAATATTTTATGTTACAGGATGGTGCTAAGCTTAGGCCGATAGTGTCAAATAGTGGTTTGAGATAATAGAAGCCCCTATCCCCCTATCTCTTTATGTTGTACGTTGAAGGGTTAAGTATCCTGTTCAAAAATAAGAAGGAAATTGCTCTTTTACATGGTTGTAGCATTGCAAGACGAGCCCAAATGTAAGCCATCTCTTTTTTACTGATGACTAACTTATGTTCTTTAAGGCAACAACCTAAGAAAGTTTGGTCATTAAGTAGGTTTTATAAGTCTATGAAGAAGATTTGGGTCAAACAATGAACTTTAAAAAATCTTTAATTTTGTTTAGCTCAAACACTAAGAGCGATTGTAGAGATATTGTATGAAATATTGTTGGTGTTCAGAGCACAGTGGATCATGGATGGTATCTTAGCCACTCATCACTCATAGGCAACAACAAAAAGGAGATTTTTGCATTCATCAAGGATAAGGGTTGACATTATATTCAAGGTTGGAGCAATAAGTTTTTATCATATATTGGCAAAGAAATTCTTATTAAATGTTTACGTAGGCATTACCGAACTATGCAATGAATGTTTTCCTCCTAGTTATTTTATGTGAAGAGTTGGAAAGGATGCTCAACTCATTCTAGCATGGTCAATAGAAGTCAAATAGAAAAGGGATTTGATGGAAATCCTAAAAGTGCCTTTGTGTTCCTAAGAAAATAGAGGGTTTAGGTTTTAAGAGACTGAGGAATTTCAACTTAGCTATGTTAGGGAAACAAACTTGGAGAAGCATTAACCATCTGGGAACACTTGTTGCTCATATTTTCCAAGCAAAGTATTTTTCGGATTTTAACTTTATGGAGGCTAAGTTAAGGAGTAATATGGGTTTCACTTGAAGGAGTTTGGTGGAAAGCAATATGTTATCAAGGCTAGTATAAGGTTTCAGATAGGAAATGGAAAGGATATCGCTATTTAGAAGGATCCTTAACTTTTTAATCCTAGCAATGGCTTTGTTAGTTTGTATAAACCTCCTGGTTTAAAGGATGTTGAAGTATCCAACTTATTGATGACTAATGGTCTGCAATTAGATGAGGACATATTATTTGATTTGTTCAATGATCGAGATAGGAATCTCATTAAGAAAATTCCCTTAAGTTTAAGGAAGATTAAGGATGAAAGAGTATGGGCTTGTGATAACCATAAGATCAATACAATTAAAAGCACTTATTTAATGATTAGTAGTATCAACCATGTGCAATAAGGAGCCGTCTGGGCTCATTTGTGGAAGCTTAAGGTTTCTAGTAAAGTCAGGAGTTCCTAATGGAGGGTGTGCTCAAATTATCTTCTAATAGTGAATTTGCTTCAGATGTGTAGAATTCCAATACTTAAGGTTTGTCCTATTTGTTCCCTTTCTAATGAGCTTATCAACCATGTATTAATGGACTACTTAATTGCTAAGGATTGCTAGTTGTTAACTACTTTTAAAAGGATTGGATTTGGGTTTCCCTTTTTCTATGATTGAGTTAAGGTTTTTCTTTATAGGTCATAATTATGAGGAATGAAAGACGATGGCAATGACATGCTGGATTATTTGGAAACAACAAAATGATGTTTTCTGGAATAATAAAAGATCAAATGCTCGCCATCTAATGAATGCAATGAAGCGTGCATTTTTCACATGGCAATTTGCCCGATCTCTTGTGAAGGGGAGTAATGAATCTCTGTCCGTAAGGGATGGTTGGGTGTGGTCTAAACCTTATGGTAGAAAGCTCAAAGCTAATGTTGACATTGTTGTTTTTGCTAGATTGGGTAAAATGGGCATACGATGTATACTGAAAGATGCAAGAGGTAGTATTTTTTCAAAATTAATGGACAACCTGCTTAATCCTAAGGAAACTAAAGCCTTAGGAATAAAAAAAGCCTTGAGCTGGCTAAAGGCTAAACGTTTGGATCATATGACTATGGGGATGGATGCACAACAAGTTTTCAATAGTTTGGTTAATCCTTCATGTGATCTCTCTAGTTTTGGTGTGTTGATTGATGACTGTCTCAGTCTAGCTTCTCAATTTGTCAATTTTCAGTTTCGTTTTGTAAGGCACTCAACAAATGCAACTATACACAAGGTTGCACATCCTTTTTATTTGATGTATTGTGTTTAGACGCTCCCGTTTAGTGAAGCTATTAGATTGCGAAAAAAAAAAAAACATTTTAAATAACTTCCAAGTAGTATGTTCTTTTTACTATCCTTGAGAAAAATAAATGTGAAAAACAAATATGAAAATGTTTGAAAATTAACTTATATGATAATGATAGGTGTCACACATCACGATAGCTATAGTGTTGTTGCAACTAATGCACATTTTGTGCTCTTTTTTTTAAAAAACATAATATAGAATTTGTTCACTTTATATTCAATTTCTATATTTTTATTTTGTATCATTTTCATTCACTTTTTGTACATTTAAAAATTATAATAAGCCAAACATGGCCCTGATGGTAACTATAGCCATACTAGACCATGTTTGGCTCATTATTTAGGTACAATGTTTTTTTTTATTTTAGATACATAATTTGTTTATTTCTATATAAAATTTGAAAAAATTTTGTATATATGGAATTTATTTATTTCACATACATACAAAATTTGTTTAAATTTTGTATACACTTGACCAAATTATGTTTCTTATTTATAATGACAAAATTTCTTAATTTAAAAAAAGAAAAGAAGAAAAAAAATTGAATAAATTCTATTTCTTATTTAAAAAAGAAAAAAAGAAAAATTGTGTCACCCAAATTATTTGAAGAAAAAAGAAAAGAAAAAATGTACGACCCAAGGCACTTAAACATTTTATTCATTTTATATACAAAATTAAAAAAAGACAGAAAAGAAAAACAAATATTTGAACAAATTTTGTTTCTTATTTGAAAAAAGGAAAGATAAATATTATCACTCAAAGAACCATTTCAATATGGAAAAAAAAAATTACTGCACCCAACGCCACCAATGTGGCCTTGGGTGCGACAGTGGCATGACACTAGTGTGTTGTGCCTCCTACACTTTCTTTCTTTTTTTTTTTTTTTTTTTACTATCCTTAAGAAAAATGAATGTAAGAAACAAATATGAAAATGTTTGAAAATTAACTTATATGATAACAATTATTTGGTGTTTAGGAAGTGGGGCTTCAATGGTTAAAAATTATTAAAAGTCAAAGTAAAAGTTTTAGCTAGAGTCAGAATGACTAAAATTTAAGAAAGGAGGGTCAAAACTATGAGAAAAACATTAAGAAAGGAGGGTCAAAACTATGAGAAAAACAAATTTAACAAAAGTTAAAATTTGAGAGAAAAATACATTATTAGTGAAGGTTATTAATTTTCTTAGGAGTGTTTAGTATAGCTGATAGATGTAATGTATAGAGATTTTGTATTCAACTATTAAAAAATATTTGTTTGGTGAATTATACAAAACAACAGCTGATATTAGAATAACTTCAATCAACTGTAGTTTTTATTAACTCATCTTTAAAGTTTTTTTCTGAATTTTTGTAGTTATAACCAAAGAAAAGTTAAAATTATCTTACTATATTATTATTCTTAAAGTTCTATTATTCAACTACCACTTATGAATTGTAATTTTTATTATTTATATAAAAATAATTTATTTTAAATTATCACATATATTTTATATAAAATTATATGTACCATATTTTAATTAATAAAAATATATTGACGTATGTTGATTAAATTAATAAGAAATAACTATTTAGATTTTGTAAATATAAATTAATAATTATAGCACTGTAAATTTTAAAATGAAACTTTACAAGCATATGTAAAAACTATATTATTTTATTATATTTTAATTTCAATTTATTTAATTTAATATTTAAAATATTAATAGTATACATTTATTAGTCCTTTTTATAAATTAACAACTGCTAGACATAATTTATTAAATATTTAATATCCAATCACCATCAGCTATCAACTATCCCAAATAGTCCCTTTAGCTTTATCAAATTATTTTCTTTCCCAATGATAATCCATAGGTATATACTTCCATATGCATCTCTTCCATCATTCTTTCGATTTCTTTTTCATGCAAACATTTAAATAGGATTATATTTGACATTATTTTGTTGAACACTTTGAAATATCTAGATTTCAAGGTCAACCTTTCTCAAGGCTATTTTATCCTTTTTATCTACTTTTTCAAGGTAAGTTTGTTGGCTAAATTTTACCAGCTACCCTTTAAATAATAACTTACGCAGATAAGTCTTTAAACGAAAAATTATAAAGATAAATTTCCTATATGAAATAAATGAGACTAGAAAGATGACATGTCTAGCAATGGTTATTTTTTTTTATTAAAAAGCATTAGCACATGGACAAGAATTCTCTTTTCTCTTTTTGATATGCTCATTTTTTCTTCTCTCTTTAACTAAAATCATGCACCGAACCTACTTCTTCTTTGAAAAATATCTCTCTTTCCTAATTTACTCTGATTAGGCCTTTTCATAGAAGCAGCCATGCAAATAAAGAAAAAGTTAAAAGACTATACTTAAATCTCAAATGAAAGGCATCAGACACCAAATCTGAAAAGCAAAAAAAAAACTAAAGAAAAAAAATCCTAAATCGTCACTAGCATAAAACCTAAATTAGTACAAACTAAAAAAGAAGAGAACTTAATTGATTTTTAAAGGCCAAAACACAAATAGTAGAGCGTGTGATACAAAGATTAAGAGGGAAAGTCAAATAGAATTTGGCCTTTAATAGCATAATGAAGAGAAAAGAATTGAAGGCAAAGATATAAAGAATATGGATTTGGATTTGTTTGAGAAATTGAAATATAGGTTTTAGTTTAAAAGGAAAAAAAGACAATTTCCTTTTTCAGATTTAATTTTTAAATTTTCATTAAATTTAAAATAAAGGATTTTTCCATCATTTTCATATGCCTTTTGTTTGAATAATGGAATATGCATTCAAGTTTGTTACAAACAATATAACTTTATGTTTTCAAATATCAAATTGAGAAACAAATTAGTTTTAAATGCCTTGGATGTCATATATAACGCTTCTTACCTTTGGAGGCACTTTGGTAATGAAAATTTCCTCCAAATGCAAGTGAATAATAAATGTAAAAGAGTTATGCAATGTTTGGTTATACCTTGAATCTCCTAAGTGTGTGTTGGGTGTTTATGTTTTCTACTTGAAATAGGATTTGATAAGATCTTAATAGTTAATTTGGGCAGAGTTTCCTTAGGGTAGAAAGGCCTCCTTTCTCCCTTTAATGGGAAGGGTATTTATAGAGGTGGAATGGGTGCAACTAAGCTCAATGGCTTGAATCGCACTTTATTTCATGCTTTCAACATATAAGAATAAGAAAATTTCTAGAGATTAGGGTTTGATAATTATATATACAACCATGAGGATGTTGCACAAACCTAGGCTTAGCTATATAGCCTTCTGCAGCTTGATAGTTCATTGTTTAGAATATTCTTGCTTTTGGACTCTAATAGGTTGTCTATATAGCCATCTAGTGATCTATAGCCAATAGCTCCTCTCCCTAAAAGGCTTTTGAGGTTTAGTTTGGTTTGATTCAAGACTTTCCCTAAGCTTTTGTTTTCTTTCATTTGCATTGTTTCCCTATTCTTTAGGAAAAAAAATTCAAGTAGTTTCTCATCATTGGACTTACATTCTAAGGATCCAAAATGTAGTGCTTACAACAATATAAACTAAAAAGAAGATTTGAAAAGTGAAGATTAGAATAACTCACTTATAGGAAGCAACAACTCCAGCTTGGAATAATGAAGTTATGAGTTTGGACAATTTATGGTTAGATGAAGAGCAATTTTATAACATATAAATCAATTCACTATATATTTATTAATATAAACTATGAAAATAATCGTGTTATTATTTTATCATTAAATGATAGGGAAATAATGCACATGCAATAATATGCCAATTTGATATTTCATATTTTCTTAATATGCTAAAAGAAGAAGTATACACGATTTCTAGATTTGAAGGCCCTAAAGAAAATCACATCATGCATCTGACAAATTTATTAAAATCAATAGAAATACTTCTATTCACTGAATAGCAAAAGACTCATTCATAATTTCATTTGAAAAATTTAAGTTTACTGACTATGAAGATTTTCAATCTAGAATAATCAATGATATGCATCTTACAAGTATATTATCTTATTCCAATATAATTTATTATTTCTTTCTTAAAAAATTATATATAAAATGTCTAAAATAAATTTTTTATGTTATAAACATAATTGGACAAATAATATG